>JANHZT010004570.1:67908-79719 GCA_032468215.1 Stegonotus admiraltiensis | reverse complement strand
TGTGCACCGCCCTGAGTCCAGCTGGAGAAGGGCGGTATATAAATTTAATTAATTAAATAAATAAATAAATAAATAAACCCAATACATCTCTACAACAAATTACATTATTCAGCAATTCATTAATTATTTTTGGAATTGTATAGCAAACAGCCACCTGACCCAGCAAAAATTGAATATTTGAATGACATATTATTTTAAATATTACTAATCAACAAAAAGCTCTTAACCCATAACAGAAGTCAAAACTAAGGAATCAATTAAAAAGTTAAAAATGAATAAAACTCCACGACCTGATGATAATTCAACAGTATATCATAAGATTATATGGAATTTATCAGAAAAAAAGGCGTAATAATACTGTTAAACCAATTAAGTACCTGGGAATTTTACTTAGCAAAATATAAAAAGATTTACTGAAGAATAATTATTCACATATTTGGAAAAAAAACATAAGAGCAGATATTTTAATAGCAGAGCATGTTAAACTTGTCCTGATCAGAAAGGATATGTGCAGTAAAAATGAATATTTTACCAAGAATTTCGGTTTCAAATAATTTCAATAAGAATTGAAGAAAAGGTACTAAATACGTATCAGAAATGAATAATTAATTCTATTTGATCAAATAAAAAACTGGCAATAAAATTTAAGATTTTGCAAGATGTGAAAGAGATAGTAGTACTGAACTGTAAAATATATTATTACAACAGTTGTTTAATCCAAATCCCTTACTTCAATATTAAGTATTTATTTTCCTAAAAGTAAATATATATAAAAAATTGACTAATGGAGAGTCATACAGATAAAATAAAGTTGAAGTCTTTTGAGATTCTCTCCTTAGAATGATTAGAATTGTCTGATTAGTTTCAATATCTCCAAATAGGTAGTATAGTTCAAACAAGGGAGAATACTCAAGAGACTTGACTGAATTTTAAACACTTGTTAACTCAAAACATTTGTTGGGGCTTATTTCTAAGTTGTTACTGAAATATGAACCAGAAAATGAACAAGCTAAGGATTATATTGCTGGAACCCCAAATCAGTAACATTAGCTGAAATAATCAAAGTTAGGTTTTTACTGTGCAATAAAATAGCTAGAAGCCATCATAATAGTAGATGAGGTACCGTACTTTTTGCACTATAAGATGCTCTGGACCATAAGACACATCTAGCTTTTGGGGAGGGGGAAAAATATCTGCCTTTGCCTCCCAGCATCCATTAGTATTCATCTGGCTAGTGCCCTTGCAGCAAACAGCGAACAGCCTGGTCAGCTTCAGCACACTATCGCAGCCTGATTTAGCACGAGTAGCTGATTGGCGGTTGGATCGGCCTCCCGGAATACCGCCAATGATCTGTTCCGGGCTGCAGGGATTGCCACCACCTATTGCCACCTCCAAGCACCCCACTTTCGTCCTCTGCATGTCCCAAGTGGTGGGGATTCCTGCCGCCGCTCACCACTGCCGCCAGCAATTGACAGAGGCGATCAGCAGCAGCGATTGGCAGCAATCCCCACCACCTGGAATAGGCTGAAAATGGGCCACACGGAGGCTGAACACGGGATGCAGAGGCCAAAAATGGGACGTGCGGAGGCTGAAAATGGGGCATGCAGAGACTGAAAAGGGGGGGGGCACAGCAAGTAGGCAGGGCTTCAGCAACATTTACTCTATAAGACGCATAGATATTTCCACCCACTTTTTTGGGCGGAGAGTGCATCTTATAGACCGAAAAATACGATACATAAAAAAGACTTAGCAAACTAAGTTGTGGATTATGCATCAATGTCAAAATAATTTTGACTTTAACTTGAAAATTTTTCTGAACTGTTATTCTGTACATGGACTTGTACTATATGGAAAATTTGGGTCTCTTTTAAGGTACGATTTAAAATACTAAATCTTGCCTCTTTTGTCTAACAAAGACAAATCATCTAAATTTGGTAAAAAGTTATACACTTTATTCTGATTAACAGTTCTTATTTTTATTAATTACTGATATGTGATTTGATTTCAGTAATTAAGATTACTATAATATTAACCCAATATTATTTTGAAATGCTTTATTCAATATTATACTGTGTGGATTTTTTTTTTTAAAAAATCAGTTTTATTCTTTTTTTCTTTATTATGATTGTGCTATTAAAGTATTACAATGTAAGCATACCAATAACATTGTTTATGGAAGAAAGCTCCTAAGCCAATCAGTCAAGTTCAATCACACGATCATTAGTGCTGTCATGGTTCCAAACTAAGCCAGCAAAAGAAGAGGACACACTGTGAGCAGAACAGGTCTCTTTATTGGCATCTCAGCTTGGCACGTGGTGAACAATACAAGTAAAATGGTTTCTAGCCAACATTACTGGTTTCTGCTAGCCAGCTGGCTATATCGACTCAGCACGCCCCGCCCTCTGTTCTTGGTTGCTCCCGGCCAGCTCTAGCAAGTACTTTTTGGGCCTAGATGGCTTCTGAAATGACCGCAGCTGGCTTGCCTACCTGGCTCCTCTCCCAGCGTGAGTCCCATCACCCGACAGCCATCTGTGCCCCCCATGCACCCCCCTCCCCCCTGAGTGTGTGTGTGTCAACTCTGAAATGGCATGTTGTGGCAACTTTGAATGGCGTGCTATCTTGGATGTTGACAAGTGTGTTTAAAATTCTGTGCTTGACCACATTTTGCATAATAGAAAATGAGCACACTGATGTAAGTAACTAATATATCCTAATGGAAACTTATTTGACCAACAGTGGGGGCAAGCAAAGGACAGGCAATGTACAGTTCTAAGAGAACAGAAAGGCAGACTGAAAGAAGGTCCTTCTCACTCATCCAGATGAAGAGACTTTGTGGCTTTCAAACAATAGCAAGGATACATTGATTCCTTATTGAATAGGCTATACGTTTCCTAATAAAAAAGACACCAAGATCAAATGGCAAAATCTAGGATTTAATGTTACTGGATCACAGACAGTTGAGATTCCTACCAGTAACTAAAATGAACATTTTGATAAATGAAGATGAGAATGGACTCCCAGTTCTGTCCGACTGATACTTTTCCCCGAAAGACAGTGTAAAACATAATCTGAAGAATCTTGCCTGAATACCAGAAGAACGTAAGAAAGTAACAGGACACTGCTCACCCCTCCATCCGATCCTCCCAGGGACAGTCCCCTCTCTGCTATTCTGTGGACGAAACAACAATCTCAAAACATAGCTTTTTTCCCAGTTGTTTACAGATGCTTTTCAAATACGACTTGCCACCGTTGATAGAGAAGAAACAGAAAAGAAACAGCCCCCTTGGATTCATAGCAGGTAAACCAGCATAACAGGTGGCCCTCATTATCTGTGGAGCTTCATTCTCCAGGGTTCAAACTGCAGATTAAAAACAACTGTAGCTGTGACCTTAAAAAGAGATAATTTATGCATAGACAAAAGCTATCCAGAATATTGTGCTCCTGTAAAAAAAAAAAAGGGGGGGGAGCTCCAAGCTATAATTACATAAACTTTTCCGCATGATCTGGACTCCGTTTAACAATTATAGAAATAAAATACTGCAGATGATGAGGGGCACCTGTGCCACACACATTACTCAGAAAGAGGCAAAGCATTTGCTAGTAAAAATGGCAAAATCCAAGAGCTCAGTGCTTACCCAGTCATTTCCAGGTAGGATTACTCCAAAGATCAGCAACAAGTTTTGAATTACAAGTGAGCAAAGGATAGGAAAATCTAGTTCATTATCAATGAAATAATGTTCTGTGGGGACAATGGGAATCTATAGGTTGAATAGAGGAGTTTAAAGATGCAGTGGACAGAATGAAAAGGGAGCAGCTGAAGTACCTTTTGTGATGAAAAGATCTGCCCCTCTTTATTGAAAAAAGTGATAAAGCCCCCAATTAAAGCTTTTAGTTCTTTCTGTGTTTACCGCTGAACACTAACCTCAGGGCTGGTCAAGGTGTACTTTTCCAGCTAAAGTTTAGAGCAGCTGAAGATGGGAAGAATAACAATTTAGGCTATCCAGGAAATAGGGATGGCAAGGGAGAAAATAGTATATACGACTCATATTCCTAACAGCATACTATGTAACAAGGCCAAAATATACATTCATGCTGAGCTGATCAACATCTCATAGGAATATCACATGCTGAAACAGAGGCACATAGTGCAGAGTATAAAACTGCATATACTTGAAATAAATATTGTGTTTATGTACACAAATACACATACTCATTAATAGAGATACAGTGTGTGTCCATGGGAGGTGTATCGAGATCAGGGCTGTCAAACTCCCGGCCCATGGGCCAGATGAGTCACGTGCTAGCACACGCACACCCAGTTTAGCGAAGGGAAAAAAGTCTCGATATGTCATGTGACGCCGCCATGACAACTTGAGTTTGACACCCCTGATCTAGATAGAGCAAACTATTCTAGATAGGCTTTCTGGATTTCCGGATCCAAATTCCAAAATATGAAAATACAACGGAGACAATTTGGAAACTGGTTTTAAATTATGGCCACTGTTTATTGTTAATAAACAAGTTAATACAGTTAGAGAGGAGGTATAATCTCATGTTTTAAAAGGAAATATTTGACCCTTTGGCCTTCCCAACCTTAATTTCATACCTGTTAAATGAAATAATAATGGCAGCCTATGTCACAAGCATGTTTTGAAAGTAAATAGAATGCAGACCAAAAAGTATGTTTCATGTTATATCAGGAGAAAGGATGGAAGACATTTTAGATGTTATAGAACAAGAATTCCCAGATGTTTCACCAAAAGTCCTCTTAACTAGGACTGGGAAAATTAGTGGAATGTGGAGTCTTTGGTGCTCTCTCGGCTGTTTTTTATAGACATTTGATTACCTACCTAGGTAGAATCATCAGTATAAGTGAGCATGGAGTTTGCTCCCAGTTTATATACAATAACTTGCCCTGTCGGTATTAGTGGGGATATGGTTTCTCATTGGTATTTCCTTGATTAGGGATTGTTTTCTGCTTAATCCTTTGCCTGATGCCCATTCCAGCTTATCTGGTTATTGGCTGCTGTAGAGCATATATTCTGGGTTTTTTGTTTCCTTCTTAGCCTTTTTTATTGTTTCTTTTGAATGGTGTGTAAATAATGTTTAATAATGTATACTGGAAGTCCACATTTAACAATGCTATTGTGACTGGTAACTCTTTTGTTAAGTAAAATGGTCATAAACTGAAAAATCATGTGACTGCATCACTTTGTCCCATCTTAGTGATGACCCTCCTGGATGCAACTGTAAAAAAGAACTGCACAGGTTGTTAAACAAGGATGTCACATGACTGCAACTTCCAACTTCCTGCCAATATCCCCGCTGACTTTGCTTGTGGGAAGCCAGCAGGGAAAGTTGTAAATTATGATCACGTGACTGTGGGGATGTTGCACCATCCATAAGTATAAGGTCCAGTCATAACTACCACTTGCTCAGAGTTATTGTAAGTTTAAACAGTCACTCAACAAGGGGGCATCTATATACTGTTTATAAAACAAACATAAAACACCACCACTGCTCTATTCTAAAGTTTTTAACAAGGACATTCTGAGTCTGGGGAAAAAAATATTTACCTACGGATTTGCTCAGCTTCTTCCCTGTTAATTATGGCATCTGTTATTCCTCTTCCACACTTCCGAGGGGTACAGCCTAGATAATGCATAAGAAAAAAGAAGACAGTATTTAAATATTTTTTGCTGCTGTACCTGTCTTTAAAGGTATATTAGACACCCAGGGTGGATAAAAATCGATGATTTTAAAAAAACGATTTCAATCGGATTTTTTTTATTTCAACCGGATTTTTTTTTAATTTTTATCAAATTTATTTTAATAAATGCTTTTGGAGTAAAAATCTATCTAAAGATAGTTTTCTGTATAAGATACATTAATAATTTAGTTTATTCAGCATGAAATGGAGCTTAGTTGTATAGCATGAGGCTGTATATTCTGCAATATTGGGACTGTCAGTGAGTCAACAGCAGGTCAGAGGAAGAGCTGCTGAGGGACAGTTGCTCTTTAAAAATTATGATTTAAATCAAGTTGATTTAAATCAAGCCTTTTTACTAGTGATTTAAATCATGATTTAAATCGTGATTTAAATAGACTTGATTTAAATCAAACCCACCCTGCAAACAGCTGTATTGCTTGAACTGATTGATCCATCAGTAGTAAGAATCTGAGAACGATTTATACATTGCTATCATTATACCTCATACTTTTATTTATTTCTCACAATAATTATTGTATCTTATGAAAAAAACAAATATCCATTTCAATTTCCTCTGCCATTTTTCTTGGTCTTATGCATTAGCTAAAGAATCTGACATTCTAATTCTCAAAATTATATAAATTATTGTTTAAAGGTCTGTATTTCTTTTCCTCCCACAAATGATCCTGCTATAATAATAAACATTGTAACAAATCTAAGTAATTTTTTTGCCTAATTCATCAAAATAATTTTGATCTGTTTGGAAGAATCCACTGATGCTAATTTTTAATGTCTTTTGATGTCACTTGAATGTAAAAGATAGTTATCTCTAACTTTGCAAAATCTTTATATTTTTATTAGGAGCTTCAAGTAACTGAAGTTAATATTCTATTCTGTTGGTTTTACTTCTTGGACATTTACAAAACTATCACATTTCAAGCAGCATCTGGGGAATAACTATTGATTCAACTTCTTCAAGTGAAATAAACAAATACTGAGTTACAAGCTTGATCTTTCAGAATAAATTAGACTCTGGAGGCCAAATTTTCCTGTACTGTTAAAGAGTAAAAATGACAGGAGAAAACAAATGATCTGTCTTCAGTGGACACTTCAATCATGGTATTTGAAGAAAAAATATATTGAAACGTATACTAGAGAACTCGGCAGCATTTTATGTTCGATTCTAAAAAGATGTTGGCGGTACCAGTCTGCAATCTAGGCAGTTTATATACTGTAAGATTAAAAACCAAACAGAAAAATATCAGCAAGATAAAACAATAGGAAACCACAATATAACAAGGCTGAAATCATAGCCATAAATTGAACTTATCTACTTCCATGATCTAATGCCTGGGGACGAACTAGGTTTTCAAGGCTTTATGAAAGGACAGCAGGGTTGGGGCCATCTGAATCAGGGGGAGAGCGGGCAGCTGCTCCATACAGCAGGCATTGTGACAGAGAAAGCACAATCTCTACTAGATAGAGATTGATGGAGGGGATCCAAAGCAAGTCCATCCTGTCATATCTTGTCAGACAGAAAGAAAGAATTGAAGACAGGAAATCTAATCTATAATTTGAATCTGTGCCATAAATACAAGAAGTAACCTGTAATTTGAAGTATTTAGAGCAAGTGCATTTTGCATACTAAGACTACCTATGCTGCCACATTCTGGATCAGATATAACTTCCTCAGAGCCTCCAAGGGAAGCCCTATGCACAGCAAATTACAATAGTCCAAACTGAAAGTGACCAAGGTGTAAGTGACCATGAACAAACCAATCCAGGAAGAAGCCCAACTAGTACACAAGACGGTTTTATGCAAAAGCCCTTCTCACCATAGCTGCCATCTGCTCTTCAAAGTCCAAGAGACACCAAAAATCTACACCAGTTCAGTCCGGAGAAATGCAACCCCAACACCCCAAATAGAGGTCCCAGGATCCAGAGACCCCTAGAATCCATTACCACTCAATTTAGTTCCTTTTCAGATCTGTTCTTCCCCATCCAGGCTCCCATGGCCTCCAGATATGAGTACAAAAAAACTTCACTGAATGGCCCTGAGTCGAGATTCATACATGAGTATCATCAGTATATTGGTGATACTTAGCTGCATGACAACAGGTGAGCCCACCTGATGAGTTCCTATAGATGTTAACTAGGAACAAATAGTACTGTGTACAGATCTCTGAGGAATCCTGGACAGAGTTTTAGAATTCTCAAAACTAAAGCAGATAAAACAAAGCAGCATTACACAAGTTTAGGAAGGAACAGTATTGCAGTAAATTACCAAAGCAATAGATAAATCCTGAAAAAGACTAGCGATAAATTACAGCTCCCAGGATTTTCATCAAGGGTACAGTTAGATGTGATTTAGGCAAGCATCAAACTGAATTTTGATATATTTAAGAAACTTTGCTGTCAGGTTACAGAATAGGGAACCCTGTCAAATGCATCTCATGGGTGCCCCCAAGTGGAAACATGGCAATATGAAAATTGCAACAGAAATGAAGAAGAAAAAAAAAAAGAGCAGCCATTCAGGAACAGACTGAATTGATCCAGCAGAGTATGATTAGAATATATTCACTGAAGAATATGAATTTGAATAGGTCAAAATAAAATATTTTAAAAAGTTAAAATACTTCAAAATTAAATTTATTTTTAGTATTGAAAATGCAAACCTCCCCTTTGAAAGCATGTTAAAACTGTAATTTCACTCCTAAAAAGCAATTTCAATAAAAATTGGACCCCTCCCCAAAAAATGAACCTAAATACATTATCCCCCAAACTGAGCATGTGTCCAACAAGTCCAAAAACGCAAATGAGAGACATATATCTTATATACTCTTTCATTCTGTATAAAATCAAATATTTAGCTCCACAGTTATAAGCACTACTTTTGATTCTGATTTTTAATTCTAATTTCAACTTAGTGATTCTGAAGGTACAAAATCACAATTATGAGTAATGAACTGCTATGAAAACTCATGTTTTCTGAAAGTACAAAATCACAATTATGAGTAATGAACTGTTACGAAAACTCATGTTTTTACAGAAGATGAACTTTTGAATCAGATTATATTGCCACAAGCAGGAAACTACAGTATAAGAATCATGGGACCTGAATTTTAGCGAGGAATCATATAAAAAATACGGCTCCAAGACATAGGTTGTCATGAAGTTTTAAATTTTACATGCTTATTTTATGGGAAAGTTTCCCCATGCACCCATAAAATCCCATCTGACTCCAGAGACTCGACAGAACTGGCAAGTAACATCATCAGCATGGTGTAAAACCATGGCTATTTGGGATAGATTCAAGTTTGCTTTATACATTTCCCATTTTATGCCATAGCAGCACTGACTGCATAGTTTTCTTTTCCTTCTGCATCCTTTAGGTATAGATGTTGTCTGTGAGGGGTACCACTCCTTTAGGGGTATCTTTTGTAAAATCCCACCCTCCCCAAAAAATATAAGGCTATAATGAAATTCAGGTTTTTGCACTTACGTATTGCTAATAGTACATGATTTTTATTATAACATCTCTCTGCGTGAATATATCCTATGATTCTCCAAAGGGAACCCTAAGAAGTCATTGAGAGCCTTCTCTCAGATACTAGAAAAAACAGCCTTTGAATGCTATCAAAAACCAGAAGAGCCATAGCTTGAATTAGTAACACTGACAATTGATCTTTAGTTTGTTTGTACATATCAAGAAGATCCATGTGATCGCACAGCATGTAGTACATGTTTTCCTAATGGACGTACAATTTTCTGCCATATTTGCAATGTACAATATATACTGTGTATTTTTTTAAAAAACTTGGTTTAATTATATGAATCATACTAGGTGATTTGTCCATATTGGAGAGGATCCTATATAAGGTTCATGAACATCAGTGAATCAGAGTTATGCTTTTGCCTCATTGCAGCATATATTACAGAAATGATCTGTAATTTAAAGGATAGTTTGATTGAAATCTTCTGTAAAAATATAAAGGGTCCATGCTTCATGCCAGTAGTTTGTAACAATAGATCAGCATTTTTTTTCTATGTGGTTTATAGACAGAAATGTACCTAATGATTTGGTTTGGAGTCAATCTCATAACTAAATTCAGAGTACTGGCATTGATCCATGGCTCAACAGCATCATCATCATCATAAATTTTGTGATTCTTCCAGTTCTGCCCATGTATGTGAATTCTTACTTCGGTTTATGGAAATCCCATGTAAGGATCTTTTAGGCTCTAGCTTTGGACTTTTGGTGGTACCTAGAAACCTTGTGACTGACTTTTAGAAGTCTCTAAACCTGAATATAAATCTGGACATAAGGTAGGATATTATGTACAAATCATGAAAAATTACATGTATCTTATTTTATAAAAATATTTTTGTGCCATTGTAAAATACTGAATTATACAGTAATCCTTGATTTACAACTATAATTGAGCCTGGCAATTATGGTTATAAATCATGATGGTTGTAAAGTGGATCATCATGAGACTAGACCAGGGGTGGGTTCTACTTACCTTTACTACCTGTTCGCAACGGGATCACACTCGCGCGCTCGCTTCGTTCACACACGCGCCTTGTTTCTGCGAATGCGCAGATCGCCGATGACATCTGGAGTGGTGGGCAAGGCCTCCCGCCAGTTTTACTACCAGTTCCTGCAAACCGATCCAAACCGGAGGCAACCCACCACTGGACTAGACCTGTTTTAATAATCTTTTTTACACTGCTTGTTAAACAAAGCTATTATTTGCTAAGGCTGGTTTTTGCAATAAACAAAGCAAACACTGGTTTCCAGTAAAACTGTCATAAATCACAGTCACGTAACCATGGGGTGCTGCAAACAGTTGTAAAAGTTTGTTAGAAATAAAGACAGAAAATAGACTTGGTTTATTGCATCAAGGTTAAAATAGAACTGTTATTTCTGGTAACCTCTTAATGGAATTTTGCTGACATCAGGACTGGAATGACAAGGTTTTAAGGATTTGTTTATAGATAAAGAGATGGAATACAGGAAGAAAAGATCATTTGTTGTAGAAGGTGATAAGTTACTACAATTGTTTATAATTGTGATGAATGGGGAGTATGTGTGTGTGTATGTATGTATGTATGTATGTATATATATATATATATATATATATAGAGAGAGAGAGAGAGAGAGAGAGAGAGAGAGAGAGAGCGTGAGTGTGTGTGTGTGTGTGTCAGGGTATGTAGATTTAAAACTCTGACATATATACACACATACACACACACACACACACACACTTTACTATATTCTTATTTTTATTTTATTTTTCTACTTTTTTTCTTTTAGTTTGCATTAATTTTTTTTATCATTGTAATTGTAATTTTTAATAAAATTACAATTAAAAAAGCATCAATGCAGGTCATATTATTCAATACCTTCAAACCTTTTATGGCTGTCATAATCCTCTGAGCAGGGTACTTCAATGAATTTGTCTGGGATGCTTTCACCATGATGAGCCAATACTTCTGTAACTCCATCTTCACTGAACAAGTAGCTTCTACTCAAAAGATAACCCAGCATGGCAGATGAGAGAAGGAAAGCTGCTGTTAACCATTTTCGCCGTGAATCTTTCTGAATATTATCTTTCACGCCACTGAAAACAAAACAAGATGCTTTTATTCTCTTCTTTAATACATATTTTGACTTTGGATTTTACAATGAAGTTTTAAAACCTATATCTGGCCTTCATACTTTTACTGTGCATTATTTTTTCATCATTATTTTAAGTTTAAAATGTCTGTCTTTTGATTATAGTTCACTATAGAGAGCTAGAACAGTGTGGGGCTTAGAATTTGGATTTGCACTGGACAGACCCAGGTTCAAGGTTTCACACAAAGAGAATTCACTGTTTGACTTGGGAAACAATTCAATCTCTTTTAGTCAACCTACCTCAAAGAACTGTTGTGAAGACAACATGTGCAGATATCCCCATATAAACTGCCTTGACAGCTTACAGAAAAAGCAGAATTCTATAATTATTGTACTTAATATTATTTAGGATAGGATAGGATAGGATAGGATAGGATAGGATAGGATAGGATAGGATAGGATAGGATAGGATAGGATAGGA
>JANHZT010004570.1:56692-67808 GCA_032468215.1 Stegonotus admiraltiensis | reverse complement strand
CAACCCCCTGCCCAGGCAGGAAACCCTACACCACTTCAGACAAATGGTTATCCAAAATCTTCTTTAAAATTTCCAGTGTTGGAGCATTCACGACTTCTGGAGGCAAGTTGTTCCACTGATTAATTGTTCTGTCAGGAAATTGAGCTGCCCTGAGTCATCGGAGAGGGGCGGCATATAAATTGAAGTAATAAATAAATAAATAAATAAAAATTCTCCTTAGTTCTAAATTGCTTCTCTCCTTGATTAGTTTCCACCCATTGCTTTTTGTTCTACCCTCAGGTGCTTTGGAGAATAGTTTGATTAGATTTGAGCTAGATTTTTATCTAGCTCTTCCCCCATGGCCTTTCCTATTTATATCCTCACAAGGACTTGCAAAGATTAAGTTGCCCACATGTAAGTAATTCAAGATTATCCAAAAAAATGTCTGTGGCTGGGTGAGGAAATAAAGTTAGGGTATTTCTGGCCTAAATCCAATGCTCTGCTAATACAGTACGGTTACTAGCCAGAGGTAATTAAGCCAATTCATTAGGAAAGAGGAACACCATGATCCAGAAGAAACATAAAGGTTACATAAAAGATAATACTGGCCAAGTAACAACACAAGCATCAAAAGGAAGCTGAAGTTGTTTTAATGAACTTAACAAACTGTTCCATAAAGAGTTCTTTATTTATTCAGCTACCCATGTCATGAATGTGATTCGTAAGTATTTATCTGCACTGCTGAAATATTATAAATTCCCCTACTTTTCCTGCAGCATAGATATTCTCAACATGGGAACTCATACACGTAGTCCTTGACTTACAACAGTTCATTTAGTGACCAAAGTTACAACGGCACTGAAAAAAGTGACTTAGGATCATTTTTCACACTTAAAATTGTTGAAGGGTCCCTGTGGTCACCTGATCAAAATTCAGACGCTTGGCAACTGACACATATTTATGATGGTTGCAATGTTCCGGGATCGTGTGATTCCCTTTTGCGACCTTCTGCCAAGCAAAGTCAATGGGGAAGCCAGATTCACTTAACAATTGTATGTATTTATTGAATTTTTATTGCCACCTTTTTGCCCATGGTGACCCAAGGCAGCTTACAGAATATAAAAATATAAACAGTATTACTAACTTAACAATTGCACTGATTCACTTAAACAAGAAAGGTCGTAAAATGGGGGGTGGGGAGAGAAACTTGTTTAATGCCTTGCTTAGCAACACAAATTTTGGGTTCAATTGTGGTTGCAAATTGTGTAAGGTCCTGTTGTAAAATCCAGCTATCAATACTTCCCTTAAACAAAGGGGGAAGTTAGAAACCGTCTTTCTTACAAGCAGATTCCAACCTGACACCTTAGCGCAAGGATCCAACTCGGTCCAATTAGAAATTATTAAGAGCTGCCTTGTGATTATATTCTAGATTCATCATGCCGGTAGAAGTCCTGAGCCTTGTCACACAAAATACCCCAAACTGACACCCTCTGGATATCCCACTCACTGGATATGACTTTACTGCAGCCTCCAATCCGGCCCCCAAGGACTTCTAAACAGCCAGCTATGTCCCTGGGTGCATATATTCTGGAAAGGCTTGTCCACCTGCAGAGAAAGAGCCAGGCTGGGCAAAGCGCTGCAGGAGGAGTGAAAGAAGCCAGGCGGGATGGAGGAGATGAAGTTGCAAAGAGCTCCCTTCTTCTCACATGCGCAATACCGAGCCGTAATGGGCAGCTATTAGCAACCAGACGTCGCCACTGCAACCTTCGTACCTGCTGCAGTGACGACGCTCTTCCGCTCGAACCGCCGCACCTGCACCGACACTCTCCGGAGCCCTTCCGGCCGGCCGCCGCTGAGGAGCCATTGTTCCAATGAAAGCGGCTCTACCTGGATTTTACGATGCTACCTACGAGGGGGGCGGGGGCGGAGGGAGGCATCGGCCAATAGGCTTTCAAAGCACCCAACCCGGAAGCTCAGGGAGGCGCCATTGATCTCGGAGAACGCGAGCGGTCAGGCATGCTCAATCCAGCCTAGAGCAGCGGAACACAAGCCAGACGAGGTGGAAAGGTGAGCAGTTCCTGGAGAGGTGCGTCCGCTGCGATAAGGTTACTCGGAAGTAGGTGTAGAGCTTAAAAAGAGAGAGAGAGAGATCGCAGAATGGGGCCATGAACAATATATCTAAGAGGTTGCATTTATTCTGATTATTTTTCCTGTGCCTGTTTTGTCTGTAAGGAGATGGGACCCCGCGAAGGGGTGAATTCAGGACGCCAGTTTGCACTTGGAGAAGGGCGTGGGAGGTTTGGCTAGTCCGAGTTGCAGCTGTCTCAGAATGGAAAGTCACCAGCTGCAATTCTGTAAAATATACCCATTTCACCGCTGTTACCTTAAGACGGGTAACGTGTGACGTCCTCGAGGGCAAATTTATTGTCGTATTTATTATTCCCATTTGTGACCTGCTCTTAATTTTTAACAACTTCTAAAGATCCTTAAATTCTTGTAGAAAGTCTTCAGAATGTGGTTATTCTCCTAGGCCTTGTGGGTAGTGTTTGATGTGCCGATTGTCTGGATGTTTAGGCTTTTTCTTTAATTGTTTTTCTATTTTAAAGGTAAGTTGCCGAGAGTCATTCTGGCATTGGGTAGCTTGTAAATCTAATAAATAAGTAAACGTAAATACGTTCTAAAGCATGTGCATGCAGAAATGGATTTATTAAATAGGGTTTTTCCCAATATGTCCCAATAATTTGGCATATATTGCATATTATATAACTGCAGTGTATATGATACACTTTGCATGCAGAAGATCTCAGGTTGCAGCCCTGGCATCTCCAGATAGGGCTGAGAGAACCGCAAGCTGTTTCAGTTAACATGGTACCTTCCAGATATGTTGAGCCTTTTGTTGATGGTCAGGTTCTTGACTGGTTCTCAAAACATTAAGTGCTTGAATGGGAGACCATAAAGAAACATTAGGCTTGGGTATTTGAAAACATCCTAGAAAAAGTTCATAGCAAACTAGGTCAATAATGCTACAAAAAATTATATGAATGTGTCTGTGAAGTCACCAGGATTTTAACTCAGAAGAGACTTTGGGTTGACATGCTGAGCTATCAATATTCTGAATTTGCCATAAAGCAGTTTCCTACATCAAATATCCTCCTTTATTGACAGCTGTATATTGTAAAATGTCGTGAAGCTTTTAGATTTAGCAATATGTCAAATTTTAAAATATTAGTGCAACTGTTTCCCTAATATCTATTTTCTGCTAAATTATTATAAAGTGACTCAGTAACATTTAAACTTTCACGGAATGCTAATAAATAAAATTAAGCTATAAGGCAGCAATCTTTACTTGGAGAGAAGACACTCTGAACGTGATGTGGCTTTTTTCAAAGAAACATGCACACAATTTTCCATTAGTTGTAATGGAAAATTTATGTCATCCTATACTGACCTAAGTGACAAATTTGCTCTTTGAGATGAATGAGGCTTATGGATTGAAGATGAGAAGGAAATAGGAATACAGATAGTTCTCAACTTATGACTACAATTAGGCCCAAAAGTTCTGTTATTGAGACATCTGTCAAGTGAGTTTTCCCCTTTTTATGACTTTTCTTGACACAGTTATTAAGTTAATCACGTTAAGTTAATCACTGCAGGTGGTAAGTTAGTAATACAGCTGTTAAGTGACTTTGGTTTACATTGACTTTGCTTGTCAGAAGTTTGCAAAAGGGGATCAAATGACCCCGGGACACTGCAACCATCTTAAAAATGAGTCAGTTGCCAAGTGTCTGAATGTTGATTATGTGACCATGGGAATGCTGCCATAGTCATAAGTGTGAAAAATGTCCATAAATATTTTTTTCCAGTGCTGTTGGAGCTTTGAAGTCACTAAATGAACTGTTGTAAGTTGAGGACTACCTCTATGTGGGAAAGGCATATAACAGGAGGTTGAACTATTTCTTTCAGAAAGGACAGCTTCAAAACATCAGTCTCTTATAGGAACAAACATCATCCTTGGAGTGAAGAGCTTTATGTAACTAAATGTAATTATGAGGCAAGATACTCAGTGTGATAACACTCTTAGGCTACTAGCATCAGGCTTCTCCCAAACCATTACTGAAAAAAGAATGCAGGTAGAGATTCAGAGGCATAAAATATTACAAGGTTTTTAAAAGAAAACAAAAAGCTAGCGATTGTCAACAATAAGGCTCAGACCATATATACTGAAGATCCAAGGTTTCATTTAACCTTTTTTTTCTGACCCATGTTGTAAGGGTGAAGTGATTGAAAGTTTGCTTCCACTTATATAATAGGATGGTCACCTATGGTATTTGCTTTGAAAAAGCCATGAAGAAAATATTTTGACATTGTGCCCTCCTGTAAGAATAAGGACTCACAAAATGGTGTTTTGTAGCAACTTTCTATTATCCTGTTTAATAATGGGGCAAATGAGGCAAGTGGTAATGCTACTGCTCTTTTCCAGTGTATCATTTGGTGTACCGCTGACAGCAAAAACAGAAGAAAATATAATGATGGTTTCGTCTCCATTTGAATTGCACCTGGTGCATCTGGATCTCAAGGGGGCTCCACCCAGAGTCTCATACTTGGCGGAGGTAACCACAGTCTTTATGTGTATAATCGGGGAACTGATTTCTAGCTCCACCCAGCTCAAAAACGTAGTCTTCAATCTATAAATTATATAATTGCTGAAGAGAGTTCAATAGGAGTCTGGGTGGCAGATAAATGTAATCAATCAGTCAATCAATTACAGTAACATTCCTATATCTATTTTGTATAGAATAGCTGCAGTGTTACTACAATTCAGTTAACTGTAATTAAGAAGAACAATGGCCTGGAAAATAATACTTTAGAAGTAATGGCTTCTAAATCAGCTATAACTGGCTTTGAAATGTGACATTAGGAAGAACTCAAGGGTTGTGCTGAATTAGGCTAGCCGTCTTTCTAGTACCACACTAAGTAAGTAAATGTCTCTGGCAGCATAGGAGCATTTCCCACCTGTTTTCCCCAGCGATTTATTGTCTCGAATGCTGGTAGAACAATAATCCTTGAGTTATGATCGTAATGGGGCCTGCCCATCATGTTGTAATTCACGACGGTTGTAACTTGAGTCAACCGTGTGACTAACCAGTTTTTTCGGCTGTGATCACTAAGTGAATGCTGCAATCATTAAGCAAATCAATACCGTGTTTCCCTGAAAATAAGACCCTTCTTATATTTTTTTGAACCCTGAAAAAAGTGCTTGGCCTTATTGCCATGTGCTCAAAAGCCTGATTGGGCTTATTATCAGGGGTTGTCTTATTTTAGGGGAAACAGGGTAGTTTGCTATGGACGTGGTTTTGCCAAAAACCTGAAGTAAATGCCAGTTTTTGGCAAAATATGTTATAGAACACGGTCAAATGTTTTATAACATTTGCAAATGTTATGAGATTGCAAATGGCCATAAATGCATTCCAGTTGCTGAGCTCTTGAAGTCCAGTGAAGTAATACGGCGGGATCAGTGATGGATTTCAAAAAAATTTACTACCGGTTCTGTGGGTGTGGCTTGATGGATGTGGCGTGGCTTGGTGGGCATGGCAGGGGAAAGATACTATAAAATCTCCATTCCCACCACATTCCAGGGGAAGGTTACTGCAAAATCCCCATTTCCTCCTGATCAGCTGGGACTCGGGAGGTAGAGAATAGATGGGGGTGGAGCCAGACAGAAGTGGTATTTACCGGTTCTCCGGACTACTCAAAATTTCCGCTACCGGTTCTCCAGAACTGATCAGAACCTGCTGAAACCCACCTCTGGGCAGGATGACCATCAGAACTGGGTATCTGGTTTATAAGTAATCCCCAGAGAGATCTGTCATAACTTTGAACAGTCACTGAGCAAATGATCATAAATCAAGGACTGCCTGTATTATGTAACCATCATGACTATTAGCCATTATCTTCTGTGAATTTATCTAATCCCTCCTACCTTGGGATCATAATTTCCAACCATCATCTTTCCACTGCATCCATTAAATATGTGCTATGTGTTGTTCCTATCAGTTGTTCTGAATGTCCCAGATTCACTTGAAATGTATGAACCTGGGTTCTAGCATTTTGAGAGAAGAAAGCTGCTTCTTCCCCACTTTTGTACTGTATTCATACGGTTTATAGTTTCTGTATAAGAAAGGAGAATACTGAGGTAGATTCCGCTCTATGCTTGTCTATTTTTTAAACGGGGGAAAAAGTTAAAAATGCTCACAAGATTTAAGGCTAGGGATCAATATATCTGGGACGCATTTTCTAAGGCCATTGTTTTCTTATAAAATTAAATGTAGCAATTCACCACTTACTAGACATTTGAGATGTTTTATGCAACCAACAGATCTTCCCATTGCTCAATGTCCTGGGTGCAAATGGTATTCTCCTTGAATATGAGGATATGTACCCTTATGATGGAGAACTGAAGCCACTCCGAGCAAATGATGCATACAGGTATGTTAGCCAGCCGGTCATCTCAGAAGAGCCAACATTGAGACATAGTCTCTAGTTCTCTTGTCTCACTAAAATCTCAGGTTTTATAGAGCTGTACCTACTAATTGGGACTGATATAAATTTACTATTGAAGGGCAAACTATTTTTTTAAATATCCCTCAAAACCAATTCCATTTAGTGCTAATTTCTTCTGTTTGCTCTGTACTGGGTAGTGGTTTAGAATCTAGAGCAGGGGTGTCAAACCCACATCATCAGGCAGCATCACATGACGTATTGGGACTTTTTTCCTCTTCGCTAAACCGGGTGTAGGCGTAGGCAGCGCATGACGCATCTGGTCCGCAGGAAGGGAGTTTGACAGCTGTGATCTAGAGTATCTAATATTTAGTTTAAATTTGCTGCAGGTATGGACACATAAAATAGATGCAATCTCTCCACTATGCAAAGGAAACACATCCATGTAAGAAGGAATTCTAAACAAAAAAAACTGGCATTAAATGTATAATTTATTAATAAATGTCTCTCCTTCTAGTCCCGCTGAGGTTAAAGAGATTTTAAAACTGGCAAAGTCGCATGATTTAGAAGTTATCCCCTTAATACAGACGTTTGGACATATGGAGGTAAGTGCCAGCTCCTAGTTAGGGACGTTTCACCACTGTTTGTTTTATTTTTTGCAATTCTGAGTTGTTTTATTGATAGGTTTACTTAAACAGACTTGCATTTGTAGGTATGCAATTTTCTGGATTTGCTTTGTTTTGTGGATCATTGTCTCTGGTTCTTGCTTCTCCTGCAGTTTGTTTTGAAGCACAAAGAATTCTGCCACCTCCGGGAAGTGGCAATGTTCCCCAACACAGTGAACCCCCATAAAGAGGATTCCTTGAAATTGGTTATTGCAATGATAGAGCAAGTAATGGCATTACATGACGATCTCCGATGGTTTCACATTGGCTGTGATGAGGTAATGCTTAGAAACATGAGCTGAATTTGATCAAGGAAGACAGGACCATTTAGCAGTGGTCATAGCCGTTCGGCACATTAATATGTTTCCTTATAGGATTTTTTTTTATTAAATTATTTATTTGTTAAATTTATTTGTTGCCTATCTCGCCCTGGGGCTACTTGAGGCTGTTTTAATGTTTTCCTTCATGCCAACTTCCCTGGGATCATTCTGATCAGCTTTTGTTATGCATCAAAACTTAACACTTTTGTATCTTTTATTTTAGCCACTTGCCGTTTACTTTCCTGTTTCTTTGATTGTACCCTGGTGTAAGGAAGATGAAGAAACCTCCTTGCAAGACAAGGATAAAAACACAAAAAACATATTTCAGTTAGCTGCTTTCCTGAAACAAATTATCTTTGTTTCCGTTGTTTTGGTCTACACAAAACACAAAAGCTGCTTTGTTCCAGATACTGACTAAAACGTGTTTTTCTGAGCACAAGTGGGGGTGGGGTGAGTGGAAAAGTGCAGTAGCAACAGCTCAGGGAAAGTGTAGGCTGGTGGAATAGGGCAAATTGGGACATTGGCAGTAGCTGAGAGAAAAAAGGAAAGGGGAGATAGTACAAAGTTGGACAAGCAAGTCATCACAAAGTTCATGCAGAGAGATGAGACAGCATACTAATGTTGTTCTAGTCACCCTATAAAACAACATAATTCCACTGGATTTTGATTCAGTCAACACCCAGAGTAATTTCATGGTTTATTTCATATTTGCAAGAAAATGTATTTTCCATTGTGTTCACACCTATACTTGGATTAATAATAACAATTTTGCCTATCCATCCTTGCTAATATCCTGCAATTTTCTGATATCATGAGATATTTTCTTACAAACAACACAGTATAATTTAACTTTACTACTTCAAAAACATTGGGATACAATTAATAATGCCTGCAGGATTTTGTTAGGTTTCTCAGTGAGTGAAATCAGAGATCTCTAAGCACTTAAAGTCGAGCCTGACTCCTCACTGTGACATGGCTAAAGATTCCCAGATGCGGCTTTGCTAAATTAGAATCTTTATTTCTGACAAGAATGAAGCCACACAGAGTGGTTGATTGCCTGCTGTTAGTGCAAAGTAGTACAATAATTTTATACTTGAGGTGCATGTTAAAACCAGATTTCTTTTGATTTCTGCCTTGTCCACATCAATTTTCCAGATTTAGAATTGTGGGTTTTGCTGATTTTCACATTTACTAGTCCATTTTAACATGATCTGACAGAAGGAATAGCAGTAATAAATGAAATTTTCCCTTCTTTCTTTTCATGATAAAGATAATCATTCTGAATGCGAAAAGCAGTTCTTTGATCATTTGGGAAAGCCTGTTTCCAAATGACGTAGCAATATAGAAGGTACCCTAAAGAAACAATATCACTGAACAAAAATTTTGATTTTATATCTTCAGGTGTATTACCTTGGTGAAGGAGAAGAATCCAAGGAATGGCTGCAGCAAGAAGCAAATACTATTGAAAAGTTGTGCCTAGCCCACATGAAAGCAGTGGCCAGTCACATAGTCTCAACCCATCCCACAGTGAAACCAATTGTGTGGGATGACATGCTGAGGAGAACGAGCAAAGAAACTCTGAGAGGTAGGTAGTCAGTTCAGGAGAGTTCCAACTGCAGTTTTGGAATATTGGAGCAAACTCAATCACATTTGCATTAAATAATAAACCATTAGGCTTGCTTAATGTGAAAGTCCCTGCTGACCAGAATAGCCTGATTACCAGATCTCCTACCTGTATTTGTTTGGGGTCTCTCACACACACTATCTCTTTTTGAAATTATCCGTATGAAATAGTCATAAATAAATTATGGCTAGTATCTATAGCTAAATTGAGCAGGAAGGAACATGCATCCTACATATGGGTAAGATTAGCTATTTGAAAACCTACATACTGTATGGACATTTGATAATTGTGTTGCTTGAAAATGAGCCAGTGGACACACAAATGTCAACCAAACTTTCATTTGTGCACTTTATTGGGAATATAAGCATTATAATTCCATAATTTCTCAAGGATTTTGAGGTACTTTTGCAGAAGAAAGACCAATTATAATAACTATAAAGGAAAATTTCCTTTCTTTCTTTTCATGGTGGAGATAGTTATTCTAAATGCATAATAAAACTCTAACCATTTGGAAAAGCCTTTTGCATTTTTCATAAAAAGGTATGTTTGTTTAGTAACTATTTCTAACTATATACTATACTATTTTAGAGTCTGAACATCATAAAAAAGTAAGCACTTGAACCTAGTAATTTTTTAAAAAGCTGGATAAAGTCAAATTGCTAAACTGTTTGAAGTGAAATTCTTTTGGGAACACTAAAGACATACACACACAAAATACACAATTAAGGCATTTAAACCTATAATTATTATAATTAGCACTGACAAGAATGTCTATTGTGAACAGGGAAACAGTTTAAAAATAAAAATCCCAGAACTATATAAATGCTGCTTCAAATAATAGGAAATGATTTCAAAATGTAGAAATACCTTAAGGAAATGAATTGGAATAATACTAAAGATACTGTTGAATTAGCGGTAAATAAAGTTCTGATTTGATACAGAACTGAGAAATTGTCAGAGGATTGTATCTTCTTCAGTCTTGCCCTCACAAACCATTTTTGGGGTTGGGCTCAAGAATTTGATGTATACCTCCACATTTTCCGTAATTATCCAGAACTGGTTTAAAATCAAAATAATTTGAAACAGTAAGAAAGGAAACACATCGTTAAATCACGATATCTTCTATTTCACAACTGCATGCTAAAATCCCTTATTTTGCTAAAATCACTTTATTCCTGGCTTCATTAATCCATTCTGAGAGAGGCAGGGACTTTCTTTTCAGAATCTGTTCTCTAAATTACAGAAAGAAGAATTGTTCATACAAAACTGAGATCAAACATCACAAAAGTTTGATCTTCACAATCATTTACATTTCTGCTTCTTTCCAGATTCTGGGTTAGCACAACTGATAGAGCTGATGATTTGGGATTATTCTCCTGATCTTGATGTGGAGACTAAAGGTTTGTACTTGGATGTTTTCACTTGAAAAAATGTAACTAAAATACATAGTCCTGATGATCAGAGTAAATACAGCTTCCCAAAGCCCTCCATTCAGCAGATAGTATGTTACGCTAAAATTGGGATTAAATCTCCATTTAGGCAGGAAGGTCATTGGATGCTGCCAGAATATGCTTGTTCCCTTTTGTTCACACAGAAAACAGTCCCCTTTTGCTCACACAGAAACATACACACAGTCTAGAATTAAACCAAGATGGAAGCAGCAGAAATACTGCTACAGAAACAACCCATTTGCTGGTGTTTCTGCCCTTTTTGCTCTTTTCCCAAAAGATTAATGGTTTCTAATTATAAGCTAGCCATTTATTTGGTTGGGATAAGATATGGATCGAGTCATGATTACAGATTTTGATTAAGGTCTGACAGTCTGAATTTGCACAATGTGCTAAACCAATGGACTACACCGTGATGGCGAACTTATGGCATGCATGCCACAGGTGGCACACGGAGCCATATTAGTGGACACGCCAGCTAAGTTCTGGGGCGCATGTGCATGCTGGCCAGCTGATTTTCGGGCCTTCTGGGCCCACCAGAAGTAGGGAAACAGGCTGTTTCCTGCCTTTGGAGGGCCTGGG
>JANHZT010004570.1:44310-56571 GCA_032468215.1 Stegonotus admiraltiensis | reverse complement strand
GAGGCTGGGGACAGCAAAAAATGTCACTTCCTGTCCCACCGGGAGTTGGGAAATGAGGCCTTTCAGGCCTCCGAGAGGGTGAGAAAGGCTGTTTTTGCCCTTCCCAGATAAATAGAGAGGATCTGGAACCAGGTAAGAAACAAAAACGGGCCTACCAGGCCATCATGTGCCAGGAGCGGGGGGGGATGCGCGCACATGCGTGTGGGCACGTGCACGTGTGACCCTCCCCCGGCCCCCCCTCTCCTGGCACGCGATGGCAAAAAGGTTAGCCATCACTGGCTTAGCATGTATGATCCACATCCGTTCTATCATCTTAACAAAACTTACAATTGTTCCACGCAGCCGGCCTAACATAGCCATTGATTTTAATTGGGGTTTTACCTGTATAGGGGTATGGTTTTATATGGTGGGCCAAATGTTTAATTTTGTTTTAATCGTTTTTAACTTTTGTATTCTGCTGCTTTATTTTGGCTGTGCACCGCCCTGAGTCCTTCGGGAGAAGGGCGGTATATAAATAAAATAATAATAATAATAATAATAATAATAATTATTATTATTATTATTATTATTATTCTCATGGACAAGATATATAAGCAAGAAATGAAAGCTTATTTCATTTGTTGACATGTTAAAGTAAAGAAATAATTAGCTCTTTTGCTTCTAAGTCTTTTTTAGTTTCATTTCAACAGGTACAATTTGTACAATTATTCTTAAAAAGATATTGGAAAGAGAAAACAAGCATGTTTTAATAATAAACCTATCAGTGCAAAGAAAAAAATCTCCGTGGGAAAGCCCCACTCATTTCAAAAGTTTTAAAATTATTACCTAGGTGAAATCATAATCATAAGTAGTAGTGCTTAGAGGTATGTTTTTGAAAAAAGAAGTTAATATTAGGCAAATTCAGATCCTACATTTTAACTGAGTTTATCAGTTCTGTAGACAGAGCCATAGAATCACTCTCTTTTAATACTTTATTACTAATCTGAATTTAGGTTTGTACTTGTTGCAAATCAGCTGTAAGAACATCCCAAATTTTTCATAAATTTTGCCCATAAATTTTCTCTTGCCTTTTAATAGTTCATGCAACCCATGTCATTGCTGTCTCTTTTTTATGCAGCCAATCTCATTGAAAAGTACCAGAAGTGTAACTTCTCAAAATTCTGGTTTGCTAGTGCCTTTAAAGGAGCCACTGGAGTAAACCAGTGCTTGACACTCATTGGACATCATCTTAAAAACCACGAGCAATGGCTGAAAGTGGCTAAGAGCTGTCCTGCTGGTATCATAAGAGGAATCACTCTGACTGGCTGGCAAAGGTAAACTACATGGTATACAGATCAGTAGATATTATAGCATTATTAGTATATTGAAAATTGGTAGAGCACTCTTAAAATTGGTTTGGGCCAATTTTTCATACTAAGTATCATACATAATCATGAAATCCTAGCTTTAAAAAAAACAGCTTTAAATTCCTGATTGTGTTGGGACTATCATGTTGGGACTTGAGACAAAATTTCCACTTTCTCTATTTAATTTAATGATTGTCTCCAACTGAGTCCAAACTTCTTTGGCATCTTCTGTTTGTATCATTTTCACAACTATCCTTAGTTCCAGATTTCCTAAGGCCCAAGATTTCCTTTCATATTGCATCTCCTAATAATTGTATTACATGAAGGTACTCAGACACACTGGAAAAGCACATTCAGATGTGTTATTTGTGTTAGCTGAAGAAGTGTGTTTTCCTAAAGTTCTTGCAATCTGAGGTTCTACTGCTATACTGCCTCACTAGGCCTATTTTTTCTTCTTTAGGTATGATCACTTCTCGGTTTTGTGTGAACTTCTGCCTGTGGGAATTCCATCCTTAGCCATATGTCTCCAAACATTAAAGAATGGTACAGTATGGTTCTTTCTTCAGTCAGTTAAACACATGCTTAGGATCTATCAGCTCTTTCAAGTAATCCAAGCAGGAACTCACAACCATGAGTACTAACACTAACTTTATTGTAACATTATAGTAGCAGAATCTTGCAAGTCTTATAACACTTCTCCCCTCTCCGCCTTTATTTTCAAGAGAACTAGGAAGAGTCCTTTCACTCTATTTCCTCTGTGTTCCTCCTGTCTCCCAAAGTTATTCTCACAGCCGTTTAACAGCATCACAGTAAAAACACAAGAATTATTTTATTTCATTTTATTACAAGTTTAATAAAGCATACACTCAAAACTAAAAAAAAACCTCCAACAAACTATAAAAAATACAAAAAATACAAAAATAAAAATATAATAAACAACAAAAAATATGAACAATCTAGGCATACCCTCTGTATCAAGTTATAAACAATGTATCAACATTTCAAATAAAAAAAAAACCTTGTAAAATGTCTTGAAATCTGTGCCAAAGAAATTTTTTTTACTAGTAGAATGCTTTTTCAAAAACAGATACATTACACAACTTGACTCCAGTACTTACTATTCAGAATAGTATTGCTTTTCTAATATCTCAGAATAAGGCTCTTAACAATTCCTCATGCCTGATAACCAAATTTCCTAAAAACAATAAATTTCCACATTTTTGGAATGATACGTGTATTAAGGCCATGCCCTTAAGACACTATTATTCCAACAGGCTGGGCTGGCTTAGAATGTTAATTTTAAATTGGGTGTTTGTAGTTTTTAATATAAGGGCCAAATTTTTAATATATTTTAAACTGTTTTTTAAATTTTATGGGTATATGTGTTTTAGTATGGCTGTACACCGCCCTGAGTCCTTCGGGAGAAGGGCGGTATAAAAATGTAAATAATAAATAAATAAATAAAATATTGTTCCTAAAAGTTCCAGTAACTCACAAGATTAAACCATGCCAGCATTGCAAGGAAACTTTGGGATTACTAATATCAAAAAATCTGCATTCCTTTGAAATACCTTTTTCACATCTAATTTAACCCATATTTTTTTAGGTTTGTAACCTATAATAGGCAGCTATGTTCTTTCACTACATTTAGTACTTCAGATGGCTAATTGTTTTATCAATATGTGATAGCAAACAGGAATTTGAGGCAGTGATAAAGTGGTTTGTAACTCCAGGGAAATACTTCCCTTAAATATTTGAGCCCTATCTTAGATATTCCCTATATGGCATCAAATAGAAAAGATTATCAGATAATTTTAAGCTATTTATATATTTATTTAGAACTTCAGAGACAGATCTAATCTGAAGGAGATTACAGATCCCACATATTAAAGTGTTTATAGGATCAACAGCTTTTCAGCAACAGGAGAGGGATGGGCAAGGTGTATCCAGAGAACTGATACAGTCGCATGTCCAACTGAGGTACATCTTGAACAGGACCTTTACTGCAATTATCACCAATGTGAAATGAGGTAGCAGGAGCATGTCTGAACACTAATGAGACATTTTTGGCATTCCTCTATTTTCCATTACCATTGTAATAAATTGCTGTACAAGATAATTATCCAATTTTGTTTCCTTTTCCAAATTTTATGCTTAAAAAAGCTCTTCTTTGGATCTTTAAGGTGGCTATTCAGAAAAAGTGAGAGAAGATGTAGAAAAATTACTGGGGCTCTCCCATTTGGAAATAGACAGCTTCATGAGGTAAAAGTCTCAAGTTTTTCATTATTATTGAATTATTATTACAAATTAAATCTACTCTTACTCATCTTCAAAATAAGGATTTCAGAGTGGAACATTCTAGAGAATTACAACATTTTGTTTTGCCTTAAAATTGTGCCAAAATCCCTTGACTGTGGCATTTCAGAGACAGTGCAGCTCTTTCTGGAAGTAATCCTCCAAAAGCAGAAGTGGTTTGAGATATCGCAACTCATAAAACTGTTGAACCACACCCAAAATGGCATGGTCTGAGGGGGAGATGTTCCAGATTTCTCTGAAACATTCCATTATCAAGTTAGTGAGTTTTACACATTCTTTCTCCTAAATTAGAAGTAAGCAAATCTGCATAATACATTTTTTAACTTACATGGAAGGGATTTCCAAGAATAATAGCATCTTGGAGGGATAGTGAAGCCATTGAAAAATGAGGCATAAGACCACAAGTTGACATCCTTGTCTTAAATATTTAGCAATCCAATCAAGGTTAATTAAATTACAGGTAGTCCTTCTGTTATGTTAATTTGTTCAGTAACCATTCAAAGATACAATGGTTCTGAACAAATGGTACTGACCATGGGTCCTTGTAATTTTGTCCATTACAGCATTCCCATGGTCATTTGATTGTGATCTGGGCACTCAGCAACTGGCTCAGATTTCCAACCATTGCTGTACCCATGGTCATGTGAACACAATTTTTGACCTTTCCTGCTGACTTTCCATATCAGTGAGGAAGCCAGCAGGAAGACAAAGATTTGTCTTCCATTTCTGAAGATTTGATAAAATCTGTTCATTGTCATTGGATAGAAAACTGCCATCCACTTCTGCTTTAACAACTCATTCATTCTTCCTCTAAGGATATACTAATGACATTTTATTAACAGAGACATAAGCAAATATGACAAGGACATCTGTGCCAAGTGAGGTTTTTGCTACTGAAGTTCTTAATTGTGAGGAAGTGAACAACTATATATTTTTTTTCTTCAGTAGAAAGATTGATTTTTCTACTGATTAGAGAAGACCAAGGTTTATCCTCTTCCCTCATTTAGGGCTCAGGCATCATCCATAAAGGCCTAAATGATCAGGAAGTTCATTCTTTCCCAATATTTTATTATTATTTTTTTAAATTCCCTTTTAAAAAAGGGAATTACTACTGCTTGGAGTAATTTACAATCAAATGAACAATATAATATTTAGTCACTTACAACGAATAAAATGTTTTTTTCTAGCCACTTATTATGAAAGCTGATGCAGATTCTCTTTTTGAACAGTGATATTACAGGGACTTTCCCAGGAAATGAAATTCTCTCATTTGTGACTCAAATTGCGTTTTACCTCAAATCTTCAGTAGATGAACTTTTGGAAAATAACAGGTGAGAAATTATCCCCCCCTCCCAAGTTGATTCTTAGATATTCTTATATTTGTATCTGTATAAAATACAGTATCATTTTGTTATGTATTAAATCACCCAATAAATACATCATGGTTACATGGCATTTAAAGAGTATCAATATTGTGTTAAATGGTCCTGAATAAATGCCTTCTAAATTTTAAACGGACTTATGTGATGTCTCTCAACTCATATCAGTCTGAATTTTTAGATATGTTACAGGTTGGTTTAGTCCCTACCACAGAAAAAGAAAGAAGATCCATCCTATAATGATTCATCACTTTCAGCCAGACGCCGTAAGGTAATTCAAGATCTGTGATCTCACTCAAAGTCTGCATTTTTAAAACTTAATTTGGGACATATAGATGGCTGTAAGTCTACACTCTTGTTCAAACCCATCAATACAGGCAGTCCTGTAGGCTGAGACTTAAGTGATGTTCTTTATGGATTCAATCCAGATTCAATCAGGTTTAGAGCCATAGTTAATGGAACTTAGATTATTACTCATAACAAATATATCTCATTTATTTTGGTGCATCAGCTCAGATATAGTTATGTATGTTATTGTAAATTTTGGTCAGCTGACAGTCTATAACGTAGTCAAATTCAGAAATAGCAAAATATTTCCCTTATTACCTTATTAATAAAAGTAAATTATTCACTGATTCACTTGTATGTGGTTGTATGTGTATGTATCAAATAAATAACACACTTAAAGGTAGAGAGATGAATAAAAACAAATATATCTCCTATTTTTGAACTTCCTCAAACTACAGGACTGTAGTTCAGGAAATCATGAATTATTCATGGAAATTTAAATTGCCAGCTTAAAAGGCTTAAAAAAAGAATGTTGACAAAGTGCTGGTCCTTCATGGGACGTGAAAGGTGAATTTAGCTAGGCAGAAATGTTAATATCTAGAGATAAGAGAATTAGTAGAAGGATGGGCTGAAACATAACTAAAAATATGGAGTGGGACTAGATATTAGATATCAGAAAATGATAAAAGAAATTGAATTGTGGAGAAAGAAACACGCATAGGATTGAAGAAAGAAACAGGCTGAGGAGCAGAATCTCTTCAGATCTCAGAATCTTGAATACACAGGAGAGAAAATAGGATTATACAAGAATTAGAAACACAACGACTTCAGAGATGGGAAACATGGTGAAATAGATTGTATTTAATCAGATCGCTGGGCCCTCCAGGCAGTATTATCTATATTGACTGCAGTAACTCTCAACAGGCTCTTTAGAGCCAGGTAGAGAGAAATAGAGATCAGCAAATCTTGCACAATACAAAGGAGAACAAGGTTGCATAATTGAAGAAATAAGAGTTGACAAGGAACCTTAAATAAGAAGGGAACACATTGAATTGAAAAGTAATGGGGAAAGTAATGTTTTAATGTCCTATTTAATGCTGACTATCAACTAGAGAATGAAAACTTTTGCCACATCATACTCCCCTTTCATCTTCTCCTATGTGCATCTTCTTTGTAGCACAAGGTATTTTATTCAACATATGGCATCACTTTTTTTGCTTAGGCTTCTGAGCAAATGGACTGTTCTAACAGAAGAATTGCAAACAGCCATGAAAAAGATTTTCTACAGCACTGCTATAGAAGAATGGATAGAAGAAAATGTCCAACCAAGCCTTCAAAGACTTCAAGGAACAGTAGATGATCTGAACTGTGCAGTACAGGAACTGTCTTAGCATTTTGATACATGACTTTGCTAATTGGAATCTCAGCTTTCAGCTATAATCAAGCAAATAAATAATAGGGTATGTCCAGATGAATTTTAATAAGCTTGGCATTATGATGAAAGTCTGAGGTTATAAGAGATATGAGTCTTCTTTCTGTCATGCTTCTACATATTCGGTGTAAAGGTATACACTGTAAAATTTCCCAATTTAAAAATCATGCAGACACTTTAAGTAAATAATACTAGTATGCTTAAAATATTTCCCCTGAAGTGTGAGAAAAGTTAAGTTTTTTTTCTCAAAGTATTACAATGGTTAGGAAACTTCTAATTAAACAGTAGTGGAACATTCAGGATATAGCAAATGGACTATCTTCATGCAACCAAACATTTTAAGGAATTTATAAAAAACAAGTGAGGATTAGCATACAGACAATTTAAAAATGGGCTTGTACAAATTAACAGAGGACTTTACACGAGATTGTAATGTGTGAGAAAGAGAGCGCACACAAGAGAATCTCTTCCATTTAACTAAGTGTGTTTATACATTGACAAGTAATCTTGCATCTGTTGCACAATTTCTTGAAGTTGTACATTTGAACATACAGTGATTTCAGCTATTAAAGCACCAACTGTTCCTCTGCCAAATATTTTAATACAGGAAAAATATGCAATTTTGTTAAAGCGACTCTACTTTTAACTTCAGATAGGCACCTTTCCATTTTAAGTATTAAGGTTCAGCCAGGCAAGAACTTTAATTAAATAGTATTTTCCAATAAATCAAACTGCCTGGCTAAGATTAGTTTACAACCCAAATGTTTATAAATAAATGTTGAACTTAAGACTTTTTTCAGAACTATATAAAAGAAGAGTGCCTGTCTTATCCTAGTCAGAGATACCAATCACATTTCCAAGAAGTTGTCAGATTGCTTCCAACAGAATATCTTAATATTGACCCCAAATAACCAAATGTAATGAGTTCTGAGATGAGCAGTGAGCATTAGATTCCATGTACCAGAACAGGTGACACCCTCATGCCTAAATTTCCTTATGCAGCTCAGGTTCTCTGACCATCTCAAAGACACAATTCTGTGTTAAATTCAATTTGATATAGAATCATTTATTTTAATGTTCTAATTATAATCACATTTAGATGGATATTTCTTCTACTGTATCAATTTCAGTGAATTATTGTCCAGTTTTTAAAAATGCACACATTTGTAGACACAGTTCTATTGCTTAATTATGCAAGAAAAAACTTTTAATTTCTAATGCTCTTATCGCCAGGAAACAAATATTTATAGAATGGAGTTTATAACTTTTCTTAAACCATTGTTATTTTTTTAAAATCAAGTTGTTTTAAAAAGGAAGCATTAAAATATGTTACTATAGTATTTGAATATCTGACAAGAAATATTAATACTGAGTATGAAACAGTGCAATAATTTTTAAATTATACAACTGAAAAACCACTTTATAAAGCACATCCACTTTCCAATTAACATCTTAATACTTTTCAAGTAACCTGACATATCTGAACAAAAATGTCCTTTTGACAATTATTGTTCAACAAGGTTCTACTCTAAGACACTTAGAAAATGACTAAAGTAATAATTGTCAAGACAATCAATATATTTTGAGAATTTCTAGAATGGGAGGTGTTTACTTTTTATATCTGGAAACCAAGGACCTAACGCCTTTTTAGTTTAATAAAATATACTGGATAAGCCTTTTTGATTTTTTTTTCTTTTTTTAAAAAACCCCCTCTAAACACAGGAATATCTGACATATACTATTTTCCCCATTTTTAAAATAAAAATCCATCATTGAATTATTTATTAGACTGGATGTTTCCTTTGAACTGCAGTAAATTTAACAAAGACATTATTGGTACTTGGCCCAGTAGAAAATATAATCACCGTCAAACTAATATTAGAAAAACGGATATAATAATGTGAATCATGAGTTGAAAACAAACATACAAGCATGTGCACACACATACAAACTTTCTTTGTGCTTATCAATTTTAAGGATGCAATATCAAATGTGGTTCTTGTGGAAAATCTAACAGTAATGTACCGCAAAGGATCAAGCCAAAGATGCATCTTTTTGAAAAGCTGCATTCAAAACATTCAATTTCAGCTCTTTACCTTTTAGAATTTATTATAGTCACTATTTATTATAGTTTACCATTACAGACTCGTATCACGTCTGTGGGCTGTGATTAGAGAGCTAGCCTTTGGTTGGAATCCCATTTCTGTCCTTTTTTAGATAGGGAGAACTTAACTACCGTTGTTCACAGACTGGTAACCACAAGTTTACAGACTGCCAATTAACTACAAGCAGAAGTCAAGTTTTGTTTAAAACAACCTGGGATCAGGACAAATTCCATGTGTAATTACAGATCTCCTTAATTGCTAAGACAATTAGAAGAGTTTCTGCGCTATGTAACATGTCTATGGCTTGTCAACTGGTAATGATTTGCAGGTGGGTCTTCTCTGGAGTTTTTCCTGCTTTCTGAATGTTCTTTCCCTTTTGTTTAGGAAAAAAACAACAACCCAGAATCTGGGTGTAGTGCCAAACTGGTTTGCTCTGAAGCAAAAGCTTTTACATTGCTCCTCCTGGAGAAGTGCAGTTCTTGAGAAATAGCACACCCCACATTCGAAGTCTATGGCCTCATGATACTCTCGCTGGAGGATTTTATTGAAATTTAAAATAATCACAAGGAGTGCAGAAGGGGAAAGAAATAGGTTCGAGACTTATCAGGAATTAGGTAATCATCTAAATTATGTCCAAATGGTATCCCCATCTGAAAATCTTTCAGTTAAAAAAATCCATAGGTCTAGGCTCTAGAAAATATGGAAGACTTTTACATTCCTTTCTGATTGTTGCAAATCTCTGTGCTAAACATTATACACAGGAAGTTAACAATTAAAAAGTTAGAACTTAAGAATGTAACAGATTCAAGTTTTCTACCATTCAGAGAATTTTTGGTTTCCACATTCAGGTAACTATTTGTCCTTTGCTTGATCTTCATCACTAACATCTGTTCCACTACTCGTTTCAAGGCCTTCATCAATCTGTAACTCGTTCAGTTCAAGGAAACCAACAATGACGTTGGCCACAGCCTCAACATCACTAAGGAAGAAAAAAATAATAGGCAAGATTTAATGAATCCAATGCCTACTTGAGCTGGTCACAAAAGTGTGAAATTGCATCCATCTAGTAAAGGTAAAATATTTACTAAAACGTATAGCAAAATCTCTGGCCTTTATTGTTCCTGTGTCTGTTTGAAAGAATATCACAGGGTTTTAATGTTAACTTTTTTAACAGGGTTATAATGTTAACTTAAATTAAGTTTCAGTCTGATAAAAAATATTTAAACAGAATTAATTAATTTTAAGGGTTTTCAAATGCCAATTCACTTCCTGATATATAATTAAGTATTACATTAATTTACCTGAAGCACTATGCCTTTCCTTCTAACCTACTGATCTAATGGCTAACTGACAGGAAACAAGTTACATAGAATGTGTGGAAAAATTGTTAAAACACTTTCATTACAATAAATGTGTAGCTTTATTTCTTCTGAAGATGTATATAACATTTTTTAAAAGGGCCTTAAAAATCAGCTATATGTTCTATAACAGATATAATTAAAAATCTAAACTCATTTTAATTGGAGAACAGAAAGGTTAACATTTCTGACATCTACACTTCAAAATTTCAAAATAAAATACACTTAAATTCGTTCTGGAATAGATTGCAGTCATGAAAATGCCATAACTTTAAATGAGCCATGGTGGCACAACGGCTAGAATGCAGTACTGCAGGCTCACTGCTCACTCCAGGAGTTTGATCCTGACCTGCTCAAGGCTGACTCAGTCTTCCATCCTTCTGAGGTCAGTAAATGAGGACCCAGATTGTTGGGGTCAATAGGCTGACTCTGAAACGCTTAGAGGGGGCTGAAAAGCACTGGGAAGCGGAATATAAGTCTAAGTACTATTGCTATTACTATAACTTTATAACTTTAACCGGAAAAAGTAAGTTAATACACAACAAGAATTTGAAAAGAACAATAGTAACAAAAAGGACAATTGGGTTGTTGAAAATGTGATTGCCAATCTCAGGTTAAATGATACCTCCTAACATACTCCAAATAATGACAAAGGAGGAAGTTCATACATACCTTCTGTAGCCTATCACTGCATTCTGTGTTAGAGGGTGTGAAAATCCAGTGCCAAATCGCAGTACAATTACGTACCCCTTCCCAAAGTAACGAACCTTCTCTTCTTCTACATTCACAGCCTGTATTTCATCCAACGGAACAACCACTATTTGCAAGGAGCAAACACTGAATTGTTAGTAAAATAATATCAAGCAATGCTACGTACAATTCACACAAAAAAGTAGTAAAAACTATCTGGATCTCCTTGCATGCCCTCAACTGCCTCCTATTAATTTTAGGGCCAACAGAGCTAACAAGCATCGACCCTAGATAGGAGACTTTATGAATTCTTCTTTAGAAAATACTAGCATGAGCTCTCTTTTCCCTCCTGCAATTTAGGTTTCTCCTCCCAGCACTTTTGAATGATGATGTGTACATTTCAGGGCAAGAATGGAGTTCATCATTCATGTAGTGAATTGTTTTTAAAAACAACAACAGACTCCAAGAATCTCTCAAACACTAATCATAAATTTAGTTTGTGTAGTGAGGAGTGTGGTGGCTATGTGGTTAGGATGCTGGATTGGAGGTTAGCAAGCCCACGTTCACCAGAGTGCTGTTGTGTGAAGGGATGAGCTCCCATCATTCACTCCAGCTCCTACTGACCTAGCAGTTAAAAACATGCAATCACAAGTAGATAGATAGGTACCATTTTGTGGCCACATTAATGGGACATGAAAGGAACTTCTATCTGGGCATTCCCCAGTCAATAGTAAGGTCACCAGCTAATCCTTTCAACCAGGAAGTGCCTTGGTATTTTCAACATGAACGCGAGCAAGTTTCTTAGTTGCCCTTTCATAACAAAATGATTACTAGCTTACAGACATGTCATTTTGATGTTAATGCTTATTTTTTAGGAAAGATGAGTGCATGATTTTTTTTTAGAGATTTAAGATTTGAGGATTTGCTGACAACTTTTCAAACAGTAAAAAAGAGTTGTCCACTTTCAACTGTTACACAGGGAATTCTGTGTTTTAAAGAATTAAATATGTGTGTCTTCAAAATCCTATGATAAATCAATCTACACTGTTGTATCATAAAATTGTACTGCTTTCTTGTGCGCAGATTAATAGATTATGAAGCAAATATGGTCTTAGTAGCTTAGTAGCTATAAGCAAAACTCTTGGTGGAAAATGGAGAAAATGTTCACTGTCCAACCATTCTGGTATTCTTGCAATTACAGCATAAAATAAAAATTGTTTCAAGTAGAGCTGAACTACGGGTGTTTACAAGGATAGTGCCTTCTTCTAGGACCGTGATGGCGAACCTATGGCACGAGTGCCACAGGTGGCACGCGGAGCCATATTGGTGGGCACGTGAGCTCAGCTC
>JANHZT010004569.1:71626-82824 GCA_032468215.1 Stegonotus admiraltiensis | reverse complement strand
TCCTGGGGAGAGCAAAAAACAGACCTACCGGGCCCACCGTGCCATCACGTGCCAAAAGCGGGGGGAGCACAGGGGGGCGGGGTGCATAGAATTATGGATGTGGGCACGCGTGCATGTGATCCCACCGTGTTACCCCCGCTTTTGGCACGCAATGGCAAAAAGGTTAGTCATCACTGCCCTAGCATATAATTTGTGTATATACTGTTGTTGTTCTTTGGTGACATCTAGTGGCTTGGGACAAATACCAATCTTTATTGTTTGGAAATTGATCTGGCCTTTTAAGACATCCATCTTTCCATCACCCCTCATTCCAAAAACAAGTACATCTTGGGAAGCCAGACTCCATTTCCTTTAGCATTCTGTGGTGAGATTTAGATTTATCTCTATTTGTTAATTGTTATGCTCACCAGAAACTCTACACTGCTTATTTTGTACTTAGATTCTCACTGTATGTATTCTATTTTAATTTATTTTTATGCTTACTTTAATTCTATATAATATATAATTACATAATTATATCATAACTTAACTAAAATCTCAGTGAGTTCAGAATGACTAAAATACAACTAAGTTTGAATCCAGTTGCTTGCATTGTACCTACATTTTATGGTACCTAATTCTATAAAGAGAAGCCTTATTAAAAATTTATCAATATTCAATTGCTTGGATTTCATTCATCAACTTCTCAATAGCTAAGTTCCCTAGTGATTATGTACAGTATAAGCAAACTGTATATACATGAATATTAAGGCAAATTGATTTACAGTTTGATTTAGACACTGAAATTATTTGGTAGATTTTGAATTACTAATTAAATCTCCATCTCTTGCTTGTAGCACGTTAGACACAACTGTTGATCCCTGTGAAAAACAAACCACTAGATGAAAATGATCAGCAAAGCTATTCTTACCCTCATATGTTTTAATTAAGAAATCCAGGTATGTTTACAAGAATTGCAAATTATTCCTATTTGATACACATACACATTTTATTTAAATTACTTAATTTAAATTAAATTAAGTGGAACAACTTGCCTGCAGAAGTTGCAAATGCTCCAACACTGGAAATTTTTAAGAAGATGTTGGATAACCATTTGTCTGAAGTGGTGTAGGGTTTCCTGCCTGGGCAGGGGGTTGGACTAGAAGACCTCCAAGTTCCCTTCCAGCTCTGTTATTCTATTTCTATTTCTAAATTATACAGTTTCATGACTATCAGAAAAGCCATTTCTTTGATCAATGGGAGATCAGGGTTGTAGCTCTTTCCTATCACATGCAAATACTATATACCTCGAATTCAGGAGGTATAGAGGACAGTTTGCTGGAAAGTAAGCACCCAAATCCAGTCATGTTAGAGTATCCAGTGATTTTCAAATATTCTACTCTATGTATGACTCTTTTTGGATGCAGCCAATGGTATTAAAATACATTCACTAGATCAGAAATCTTACATGTTTCACTATATTTTATTGTGACTTCATCAATGGGATGATGAACATTCATCTCTTTTAGAATGGCTGTGCCTGATTTTCAAAAGAATGGCTATCAGTGATGAAACATTTACTGCATTTGCTTAAAAGGGATGTTTGAGAGGTTAATTGGAAACCATTATTCATATGTGCATTCATCTCAGGAGTTCCTATTCTGTTTCACTTCAACTCAAGTTTTGCTTTCTCACTAAAATATCAAATAACTGAAAGAGTTTTTAAAAAGGTCTACTTTTGTTGCAATTATATTGCAAAGCACTGTCAAAGCTTTGTAAGTCAAATAGTCTAGGAATAATCTAAGTAATTCTGATTTTCAAGGCCATTGGGCAGATTGTTTTATTTTAGTCTACACCATAAAGTGATTATATAAAAGCTAACTAAATATTAGGGCTATCAGAAACATGAGAATAAATATTTAAACATATTAAACATAAACATTTTTCTTGACAAACACCATCCTGCATGTTTTCGTCTTTTTATTTAATAGCATAATTAATTTTCATTAGAACCACAGCATATATGGAAAAGAGATTCAAGTCCAGTTATTTTCTCTCAAGTCTAGGAAGCAGGTGCTGGTAAACCACTTCTGAAAATCTTGCTATTTTGTGAGATTAATACAAGCAATCCCCTGAAGTCAACTGACTTTAATGCAACAACAACAACAACAACAATCCAAAGAGTAAATGTAGAAATTAAAAAATATTTAGTTTTGCTAATTTAAGACCTATTAATTCAATGAATCTATACTGTGATTAAATCTGGAACTGCCAAAAATGGGAAGGCTTACTCTGAATTGGATTTAGCTTTTTCAATATTTTTGCTTTACATAGAAAACAGTGAAATAATCTTTCAAATTTGAATTTGTGTTCTATGGAACACTAATTCCATCATATTTAACTGATCAGGCTTTATCTATCTACCTATCTATCTATCTATGAATTTTTAAATTTCTATAAATGTTTTAGAAATATTGTATAGGAAAACATATGTTAAATAATCCAAGTCTCCACAAAGTTACTTATTAATAGCTTCACAACAAACATAAGAATTAATTAAACATTGTTTCAAATTGTAGATACACACAAGCAAACACACCAAACTTAATTAACACAATGTAAACATAATTGTAATGCTCAGAGTTCAAATTAAAACACTCTATCCACACCACTTTATTTAATCAACCGCTTCTCTGGGGTCAACATGTATACACACCCACACCCCTTAAATGTCACCAGAACATAGAACATGGAATATTAGAGTTGGAAGGGGACCTTGGAGTTCTTCTAGTCCAGTGATGGCGAACCTTTTTGCCGTTGTGTCCCAAAAGTGGGGGAGCGCGGGGAGATCACACACACATGTATCCACACCCATAATTCAATGCGCCCTGCTCCCTCGCACATGTGCACGCTACATACCCTCCGTTCCCCCTCTTTTGGCACGTGATGGCACAGTGGGCCTGGTAGGCCTGTTTTTCGCCCAACCCAGGCTACAGAGGCTTTCTAGGAGCCTGAGGAGGGCAAAAGCTGCCTTCTCCACCCTACCGGAGGCCCTCTGGAGGCCAGAAATGGCCCATTTTCTGACTTCCGGTCCCACCATGTGATCTGGAGCTGAACTAGGGCAACGCTGGTGTGCCCACTGATATGGCTTCTGCCTGCCCCCTGTGGCACGTGTGCCATATATTCGCCATCACGGTTCTAGTCTAAGCTCCTGCTTGAGCAGGAGACTCTATACCAGTGATGGCTAACCTTTTCCAGACCGAGTGCCCAAAATGTGCATGTGTCAACTCCCCCCAATGCAATGAGTGCATGGACTCATGCATGAGCCCCCGTGCATGCACTCTGTGTATGTGCGCCCCCCCACATGAGCCCCCACACCTGTGCATGTGCCCCCACATGTGCCCTGTCTCCATATGCACACGCAGGTGGCCTCCTGCACATGCCCCGCCCCAGCACATGCACTGCAGAGACCTGAAAACTAGCTGGCCATCGGGAGGTGCCCACACATGCGTGGCAGAAATCAACTGTGGCAATGGCTTGCGTGCCATAGGTTCGCCATCACAGCTCTATACCATTTCAGATAAATGGTTGTACAGTCTCTTTTTGAAAGCTTCAAGTGATGGAGCACCTACAACTTCTGAAAGTGAGCTATTCCATTGATTGCTTTCACTGTTAGGAAATTTCTCCTTAATTCTATGTTGCTTCTTTCCTTGGTTAGTTTCTATCCATTGTTTTTCATCTTGCCTTTTGGTGCTTTGGAAAATAGTTTGACCCCCTCATCTTTGTAGGAGCCCCTCAAATTTTAGAACATTAGTATAATGTCTCCTCTAGTCCTTCTTTTCATTAGACTAGATCAGTGGTGGGTTGCTCCCGGTTTGCCCTGGTTCGGGTAAACCAGTAGTCGTGGCTCTGGGAGGCTCCGCCCACCTGCCCAGAGGTCATTAAAAACTCTCTGCACATGCACAGAAGTGCCACGCACTCGCAAAGCAAGCCTGCATGCTACTGATAGCAAACGGGTAGCCCTGGGAGTTGAAACCCACTACTGGACTAGACATACTCAATTCTGTTTTAGCCTCCAGTTCTAATAATTTTTGTTGCTCTCCTCTGCACTCTTTCCAGAGTCTCAACATCTTTTTTTTTTATTGTGGTGACCAGAAGTGGATGCAGTATTCCAAATCTGATTTTACTAAGGCTTTGTAAAGTGGTACTAGAACGCCACATCATCTTGAGTCTATCCCTCTATTAATGCAGCCTAGGATTGCATTGTCTTTTTTGGCTGCTGTCAAACACTGTTGACTCATATTTAAATGGACTGGATTTTATCATAGATTTTAGTTGTTATTTATTATTTTATAGTAGAATTTTTAATTGTATATTTACTGAGTGTTTTTTTTTTGTTCTGGTCTCTGGTCTATGACTGTAATAAACTGAATTGATTGATTGATTGAAAATGTTTGTTTACTAGAACTCCTAGATCCCTCTCACAGTAACTAACATTAAGCCAAGTTTCATCCAGCCTGTACCTATACAGTTGCTTTTTCTTATTTAAGCGTAAAACCTTATTTTTATCTATGTTGTATATCTAAAATGTAATCAATACTATTTTCTTTGCTAATACCACTGTGCCCATTAAATTTATGCAGCAGAATGATGATGGAATATGTGAGTTTGAATTATGTCTAACCTTTAAAAAGAAGAATGCTTGGATTTAACTACATAGACCATGCAGATCACAAATTTTTGTATCACAAAAATATATCTGTACAAATAGCAAATGTTTATATATTACCATAGCTCATACTATTTCGTTGGTCAGACTTCTGTTTAAGAATGAGAACCTCTATTTGTTTAGACTGAGTTTTTCATCCATTTAACTCACTCTGGCTCCAGTGTCACAAATTCAAACTGCTGTTGATGAAAAACTCACATTACACTGAAAGGTTTAAAACAGCAAATCTGATGCAGTTGTGAACTGAAATTATTTCCTGTTAAAGGAAATTGTTGTATAACACTTGCAAATGTGATTAAGTTAAGTTCATGGGTTCTTTCTTTATGAAATACTTTACAATTGTAGAATTGTGTCAGGAGAAGGGCTGATTAAATCATAATATTTAAGTATAGCTGTAGATAAGATAATCAAGCCATTGCAGTTATTTTTATATATTTATGAATTAGGATTAATGATTAGACTGAACTTTGGTTTCTATTGATAGAATAAGTAATACACATAATATTTAAACTATTGTAGCTTTGATTTCCTTGAAAACGCCAGTGAATTCTGGAGTTGATTTTAGTTTTTTTAGAAATGGCAAATTATATCTCTTAACAACAAACTAAAATGCTTCATATTTTAGGCATTATTATAATTTCATTCTATAAATTGTATTTTGTCCCAAAGATGGATGCACTATATAGCCTTTCTTAAAAAAGAGAAAAGAGGTAAAAGGGACACTAATGGAAGAGTCACTGTCAGACTGCTGAACAATAAAGTTTTATCAACACTATAAATATATATATTTCACACAGGCATTTAATGTGTGTTCACCATATGCTTCTAATGAGAGAAATCAGGCACTCTGGGCCTCCACTGCATAATTTGTAAAACAACATTGTAGAATACAAATTGTCATCACTAGCCAAATGAAGTATCCTGCTAATACAGCAGCCAAAAATGTCTAGCTCTTCTACTGCTTGCTAAAGTTAACAGGCATAGCAGCTTTATATGACTGGATATATGAAACAATAAAAGGTATTAAATGCCTCTAAAAAGTCAAGAAAATACCTCCTTCACAAACCTGAATAAAAGTGGATATAAATATTTGCTATTTGTTATTAAGAACTCTAAGGTTCACAATCAAATGGGCTATGTGCCCATTCTCAACATTTTTGCCATATTCCCCAGCCTGAGATTTCAGGTATGACTCAGCTTATTCCATTATGGATGATCTGTGGTGGATCCAGATTTATGTAGGCCAACTATTAATGCAAGCTATATAAGTTTGCAGGTTTTGACAGAAAATAAGTTTTTCCTGGAATGATTGAATGATTTCAATAAGATTCTCTTTTTAAGACACCAGTTTTAGCAAGTTCCAAACCAATAATTAGTTCTGTTATGCTGATAAAGTCCAAAATTCACCATACTATGTTTTAGCATAACCATCTGGGTGACTGAAGCAGATTCTAGTTATAACCAAATGGATGTAACTTAGCCATGTTATGCTGAGTACATGTTAAACTGGTACACAATTAAACTGTTTTAACAATTTCCTTTTTATTGAAATGAACACTGTAATGCTAGATTAGCAGTTGGAAAGGACCTTTTATAATAGGCATGTTTACTAATAATATTATACCAAATGTGGGACATTTAATCATTTTTTTGTTGTTATCTTAGATTTGACTGTTGCCATAAAGCTCAAATGTTTTCTAAAATATGTAGCAGATGCATCCAAATAGATCATATAAAAATATGTAAACCATATGATATCACAATCCAGTTAGGAGGCATATGTACAGAAACATTCTTCTAAAATTTATTTGGGACACTGATGAATTAAACAAAATTATGTATGCCTTGCATTGATATATAATTTAGCAGCTAAGGTAGTAATCTAGTAAAAGAAAATCACATAGACTTTTTAAATCATGCTGACTAGTTGTATAGGAATGAAATAGATAACTCTGTTTAGTCACTACCTCACTTTTCTTATAAGGGTATTTTCAATTTAATTGTCCTGAGTCCAGACAGTGTCAGCTACTAGAATTAGGTAAAGTGGATTGGGCCTTAGGGTGATCATGTCTTCCTTTCCAATATTGTGAAATTGTTGAAAATTTTATCTCAAAGTAAAAATATATTAAGGTGTCCTGTCTGAGTGATTATTTAATCTTGCTCTCCCTAAGTATATGTTTATTCATTGTCTGAACTGTGGATGGATAAGGGATGATTTTACATTTCATATGTCTTATTAATTGTGTCTTCCCTGCATCTACAAGATGCTTAATAGCCCTAGGTCAAAATATGCAAGTAAAAGTTCAAATGACATCATTTTAGTATATGAGAAATAACCTATGACTTACTGGAGATAAGTAGATTGATACAAAGTCTAGTATAAACAGTGAATACATAAATTATGTGACAGCACCACATAAGCATGCTATTTGGCATAGGTTTGAGAAGAAAGCGTTCTAAGAATCTTAGCTTTCATTAAATTAAAATGAGAAGAAATATCTACTATTCAACTGGCTTGAACAATGGTGAAATTTTTGAAGTAGTTTACTTCACTTCACCAATAGGCTTCCACCAATAGGACCCCAATATCATTCACAACTTTTTTTGCTTTGCAGCAATTAAATAAATGACTGGTTTTTCTGCAACTTAGGCCTTTCCTTATCTGCTGCACATCAACTCCACTCATGTCATGATCAGGATGTTGAGAGCTCTAATCCAATAGGTATGGCGTGTGTCACATTAGGGGATGGGAACTTCATTCATTTATATTTATTGATCAAAAGGGAGCATTTTGCTTTCCTTTGCCTTGAGTTTGGTTTGGATTACCTTATCCCCCTTTATTTTATTGCAGAGTATAGGTTATCTGACACTCTCCAGATGTTTTGAACTTCAGCTCCCTTCCTCCTCAGGCCAATTTGAGTAGTAATATAAAACTTTTAGTTGACTGAAAGTTGTATGTTCCATTTCACTTTAATATTTACAGAGCTATGAATATAAGCTTTTGACGAAGAATGTTTGTTTATATCATAATGAAGAATGGGCTATTATATCGAAGCTGATCAAATTTTAGGAAGGAGGCTATTCACTGCAGGTACAGCAACAAAAAGCAGCAACTTCATGCCTCTATCCTCTCATTCTACCAAAGTGAAGGACCACTAGCAAATTCTACTGAGATGAACAAATAAGAGAAATCAAAATTGGTCCAAGAAGTTGCTGCTACAAATACATTGGTGAGAAGCCTTAGAGGCCTTTAAAAATTAAAACCAATCGTTCACATCCCACGTTTTCCCACACCATCCAACAATTAAGCTGCTGCGTTCTGGACCAATCAAAGTTTCTACAAAATCTTCAAAGGCAGCTTGAAGTAATGCAGACAAGTGGTGATGACAGTATGAATTACTGTTGTTAGGTCTTTTTGCTCCAGATACCAAAGCAAAAGGCACACCAACCAAAATTGAGCAAATGGCCCACTGACTACAGCTTCTACCCGTCTACTGACTAATAGATACAGTCAAAAAGGGTGTCCCCAGGCATAGACCAATTATTTGAGGACAGCCTTTTTTGCCCCTCATCTCCTATATGTTTGGTTTATTTTAATCACTCTATTATATGTTGTTTATTACTGTATTATCAATGATATATTGTTTTCTTATTGTTCTAGTTTGCTAATATTTTTTTTTAAAAAAATGTGACAATATGGCATGAATTTCACTGAAGAAACTTTCTTGGGTTCTTTCTTGGGTTCAATTGTCTTTCTTGGGTTCAATTTTCAACCAGTTATTCCATCCAGACATTTGTAATCCACAAGACACTAAGTTAAGAGCATCTCCTATACAGCCTGGATAGTAAAGTATGATTGATACCATTACTATATTGAAGATACTGTACTGCAAACTGGTGGACCATCATTCCAAGTGTATATATTAAAAAGCAAGGAGGAAACAATTGAGTCCTGCAACTTTCCAAGAGGACAATTACTTGGCTGATCTCTTTTTCCATACCACCGTTGACTAGAAGCATCCACTGAGGAAAGAGTGGAACTTTAGCAAAGCAGCCTAACAATCTCCACAAAAAGAGGTCCAGGCATGATGATACCACACCCACAGTTGCCACAACAGAGTAAACCATGAGGGAATATGTGAGACCTGTCTGCTTTCCCCTCCCTGCCATCCTAAGCATGTCCATAAACTGACACTTCAGCTTATGAAAAAATAATAACTGCTTCAATTATTGCAAGTCTACCATAGACTTGAACTTGAAGTCTTATGTATGCTGAGTCAAATTCATTTTTTCTCTCATTCAATATAGTAGAAGAGGAGGCTAAACGTGAGTCCTTATCAATCTGGTTGGCACTAGCTCTTGTGATTATAATTGTGACAAAATATGTTGCTGCTATGATTAAACTGAAAATAGGTTTATGTATTATATGTGTCTATGCAACTGTATGTTTAAAGAAAGTTAGGAATATAAAAGTCATATGTAACAAGTTCCTTTAAGATTTTCCAACACACAGGTTTCCGTATGGTAATAAAGCTGGAGATCATTATTTTAAAAATAAATTAAAGGATGAAAGGATGTTCACTGTAATATACTCTGTGCCAGCAAGCTATCTTTGTCAATTCTGCTGGCAATTAAATGTGATTAATAGATATAAGTAAAGGAGTTATTAGAATCTTCAGGCTTATGAACATTACAGTCATGAATCTTCTGAAGAAATGCAACATTTTTTACAACATCAGCTTGTAGAAGGCAGCCAAATACCTTCAAAAAGACATAAGAAGATGAAAGTTTAATAAAGTTGAATAACAGCAAATCTTGGCCTGAGAAAAGCACAGATGAGTTTCATCTTTTACCAGACTTTTAAACATTTTTATTGCTTTAATTTAGAGAAAGAAGGCAGAAAAACCAAAATAATCAAAAGACACATATAACAATGCATAGCTCAGTTTATAAAGCCTTAAAACTTGACTACATATTATATTTATTTGTCCTTCCATTACATTGATGAACATCCAATATATAATTAAAGCACAAATATATAATTAAAACACAAATTTAATTGGCCTGAATTGTAAATGTGGAGTGCCTTCTTTCATCTGACATGGAGTTGAGACTTTATGAAATCAGTCTAAGATGATTTTGATATCATACAGTAGATCCTAATCTTCCTCTTGCAGAGTCATGGCATGGCCAGTACACAGTTTAAAAAAAATCTTCTCAAAGAAATTTAGTAAAATATACTAATTGACTCTTTAGTGCTATTTAGATGTTTGCATTTTGCACAAACATGTACTTTGGTTAAAGTATGGATGAAGTAACTTTTCTGGAAAGCTAATTAATCATCTTGTCTGCGTTTGGTAGCCATACACATGTGTTTAGTATATAAATAAAATAACAGGTACTAATATGTATATCATTAATTCTCAGAAAAAAATAAAAAGAAAGAGAAGGACAGAACTTTATTTGTACTGAATTGGATTTAACATAATCTTGTTTAGAGTAGACACATTGAAATCAATGAGACAAGTTTATTATGAAAAATTCAATGAATTCTTTCCGTTTTAGAAAACCTGAATTTCATTTTTTTTATTGGATTCATTAATAATATGAATCTAGGCAAATTTTGTGAAATTACTCTCCCTTCCCTTCCCTTCCCTTAGAAAGGAAGAATCTATTTTAGGATTTAATGCAACAAAAATTGTATCTTCCCAAACTACATTTTTTTCATTTTGAATGTTCAACCGTATCATATCAGGAGTTCTTATGGTTCACACTGGAACCTATAGGTACGTGTTAACTTCCCCTGAGTTAAAAAACTGCAGGGAAGTTTTTTCTATAAATTAACAGTTCTAGGTTATACTACTTCAAAATTAGCTTTTTCTCAAAAAGACTTCTATCTCTATAAAAGATGCCTGTTTTTAACCTTATTGCATGATTTTTCATGATTTTATTTTTTAAATTTTCTTGATAATGCCATTCATTTCTGTTACACAGCCTTCCATAATGTTAAAGCAATCTGATCTATCCATCAAATTTCATCTGAATAAGCCAAGTGGGAGGCATGCTGATGGCCTCTTATGGAATTTAGTGAAAGCATGAGAAGACTGGAACACTGCAAACTAAAGAGAAGTTTGGACAGTGAAAGACAAGATAATCCACCTATTCACAACTAGCAACTGACAAGTAAATACTAGCACTGCAATAGAAAATAAGTATTTGCATAGATTGTTTAAGAAATACAATAACCCCATTGATCTTATAGCTGGCAGCACACAGGAAATAATCATGAAAAATGCAATTGTGATTAGCCTAAATAACAATGGCCATCACTATGGAACTGGTGGAAATCAGTGGACAAAATGGCATTAGCCTCCATAGATGACACTGTGGTGCCTCTTACTGGATTCAGGAATTTTGGCCAGTGAGGACAACAGCTATAGTATTCATATTTAAGTCCTCAGAAATAATACAAGTGATGAAAACGGAGAGA
>JANHZT010004569.1:17060-29769 GCA_032468215.1 Stegonotus admiraltiensis | reverse complement strand
GAGATTTGAACTTGCAGTAATTGCAAGCAGCAGATGTTGATAACAGTGTTTTTAGTCCACTGTACTACCAAGGCTCTAATAAATATTGATATATTTATTAGATTTATAACCCATCATTATGCTGTTTCTGTTTAAAGGTCCTTTGACAGATGCTAGCCATGACTAAACTGAATTGACTGAATTCACTTCATCTTAGAGAAAATCTATTTATGTGGTTGCTAAGAGGCCGTACCAACCTGATGGCTCAAATTGATCAATTAATCAAATATTTATTAATTAATAAAATATTATTTTTCTCTCAAATGCAGAGCAAAGAAATAGATACAAATTTTGTTATTCTCATAAATTGATTGATTTTGATGCTCTCTGACTCCTCAAACTGGATTTAAACATTATTATAGTAAGCCAAATGTCGACATACTAAAATGAAAAAACACATTATTCGTCTATTAGTAATTGGTGATCCAGAACTTAACCATTGTAAGCATACTAATTGTTAATTCTGTATCAAGATACTATCCTTCTAAATATAGTAAAATTTCTTATGGTCGGGGACCAGCATATATTTTTCTAAATAACATTCTCAAATGATTATATAATCCCTTGGCTAAGAATAATGTTATGCCCAGAGCAGCTTTGCCCTTTTGGATTTTTTTTCCTTGAAGAAGGGAGAAAAAAACAAACAAAAGACTTTGTCTCCTTTTTTCAGAGACCTTAAGAATTTATTTCGATGGTACTGTTGCTATTGCCACTTTGTCTTGCTATTTGCCCTGTTTTTCCTAGCTGCCTACTCTACTTCTATATATTTCTTTTCTTTTTTTTAAGTCAGGTTGTCCCATGGTGAGTGCCTTTGGGCAGAGAAGATGGAGTTGCTAAAGCAATCATTATACCCTGACATACAAAGCATTTCTACATGCTGTTTGTGAACTGGTGTCTCCACCCAATTTCAATAAAACCAAAAAAATAGAAAATATTTATAATAAAATAATTTTTAAATGTTGAGCATATCACTAGTAAATGATAGCTTAAGGTTTCATTGAAGTAAGATTTCATTGAAATACAATAATTAATTTCTGTTATATTGCAAGGTGTCCTTTGCTTACTAACTCACATGACTACAACTCTAGCAAATAACTGGATTTGAATGAATCAAATGGAGAGGCTGACATTTCTTTATCTCCCTCCCAACTTCCCAGAGTCCAGTTGTTAGTCCATTGGTACTGAAACTTGAACATTTCTCTAGAGATTTGACATCATCTTTGCATACTTTTTTCAATACTTTTTGTTTTTTCTTTTCTTATACAATGTACACTGAAGAATTGTTCATGATTTTTAAAATGTGGAATATGTTTTTAGATTCATCACTGTAAACTAAGTAGGACCAGGTGTTTATTTTACAGAGATAAATATTCTTAGTGTTCAGTGCCCTTTTAGCACCCTGTTTTCACTTGTTTTTGATATCAGTAGATTGTTATTCCTCTTTACCAAGTTTTTTTTGTTTGTTTCTGTTTGTTTCTGCATTTAATTTGACAAATTTAAAAAGGTCAGCCCAGATTTTTTTAAAAAAATTGATATCTATAGTTTCTTACATTACTATTGTGTATATACTAATATACACATGTGTGCTGAGAGGAAAAAACCTAAAAGGGTGACATAAAGGATTTTGAATAAATATTTCCCAAAAAGCAATTACAAGTATGTTACATACCAAGGGTAACCCTATCAGCCCTATGGAAAAATAAAGGACGTGGGGTATGGGGAGTCTATGTTTATAGAAATATTAAATTTCAGATAGGTCTTCTGTGAAAGAATAATAGCTGGTGTGTGTGTATTGTGCTGGCCCTGGAACAGGAATAGTCATTGTGATTGCAAAACCACATAGCTGTTAATTAGTCAAGATTTCATGTGAGTGGATGGAACAGGTACATTGAACTGTACGCCAGAACAGACCAAATCCATGGGTTTGGGGTGGAAGTATGAAAAAGAAATCAAGATGGCAGCTTAATTGTATGATCAAGTGCTCCTAAAGTATATCCCCATTTTAAAAATTAAATCTTCATTTAAATTTTGTTAAATGACTTCATTTTTACTTTGTTAAAATGTTTTCCTTTTTTCTGCCTTATAATTAATATCTATTTTATTTTCTTTCCATCTTTTTGAAAATGCCAAATCATTTATAATACAGACTACAAAACATTTTTAATTCTTCAAAATTTTTATTATTATTTTGAAAAATGAGAGTTAGTAAATCTAAGATCTAAATATTCTGACAGTTATCTGATGATAATAAAGTGTTAGAATTTTCTGTATTGCTTTGCTGCTGTCTCGTATTTGTCTCAATCTTTGTGTACCAGTATGAAAACCAATATATTTAAAGCCAAGGTGTAAAGGATTTTTTTTATTCTCCAGTGTAGGGCTCAGATAATAAACTGCACTGTCATTCATGTAAAAGTAAATGAAAATGTAATATCTTTCTAATTAAACAAAAAGAAAAAAAAAGATGGCATGAGACAGTGACTTTCTGTAATTTATTCTTGGAATACTAAGCCTATATTATACATCCCACAGATGAATATGCTCTCTTCTTTGTGACCCTGAAATATTTTTGATATTTTTTAAAATGAGAAATAAAACAGGTGCACTTAAGGGTTAAATTGCATCAATTTTATTTAGCGTCTCACCTCACCAAAAATAAGGACTGAAAATGCTGTTCCTCTCCTTTCAATTGTTGGGAGGCTGAAATTAGTAACACCAAATAAATACAGCAAATAAATACTGCTTCTCTGGTCACAAAAAGGTAAGCTATCCATCTGTTAAAATTACAACTTAGCATTGTTTCTAAATCGTATTGCAGCACACAGTTAATTGAAAAGAGAGAAAAACACTGACAATTACTGCTATGATCTACAATATTCAGGGGTTCGTCTTCGGCTGTACATCCCTACATGCTTTACTATTAGTTTCCATTTTTTCTCTTCCTGTAAAAGACGTATTTTCTGATGCTGCAAAGATGAGATAGTCCATACAAACACACACAAATATTAGCTATTATAATGCTTAACTGTGCTGCTTCACAAGCACTATTTAAATCACTGTCTCAGAAAACTTTCTCTATCCAGTAAATGAAAATTTACCCTATGTGTTTGCATGTGTGTGTGTGCACATCTTATTTCCTTGATATAATCAGACAGCGGCACGCAAGCTGGACATTAGAGCTCCTAATGGCAGGCTTGGAATGAGCTGGCTGAGAATGCTTGGAGAAGGCGGAGAAGGCTTGGCTGCTTGCACTGAGTCATAAGTTTGGAAACAAGGCCCTAAGTCACAGCTATCAGCTCCAGTGCTGCTGTTTTTCTGGCTCATGATAAGCCCGTCTCTTTCTATCCCAAGTTCAGGCCTGCAATTTAACACAGCAGTGACAGCAATTGGTCATCTTGAAAAACATCCTCCACTCCTCAGAAGCTCAAACAAATCACTTATTCTTTTTTAAAGGGAGTGACTCATACACTGAAGCAGACAAGCATATTAAGTCTACATTGTCAATGTATGCTTTAATTAGTTGTGTGGCACATAATGATGGAAGGTCAAATCATAATTTAATTTTTGTACATCTTTTTTTAAAAAAAAAAACTGAGTTCCAGCAAGACCACCCTCTGTGATGAAGGATCAGCCAGTATAGTGGATCCTAAATGTAGATATCCAGGAAGTTTATGATTCCTTTCTCACAAAGCCTCTTTACATGTTTGGCTTCCCCACCCCCACTTCTTTTTTTTCACAAAATGTCTTTGGCATTCTACAGCCTACTTTGAAATCTGTAGCGTAAAACTTCGTAAAACATCAGTGGAAAAAAATGAAACAGATGCAAATAAACGTGAATGAGCTTTTTTAGACAACGTATAATATTCTTTTTTATATTATTTTTATCTCTACATCATAAATACCTAAGGTATCATGTAATGCATCTCTAAATGTAACTGAAGAAAATTTCATTCCTCCCCCAGTTCACCCATCTAGAGAAATATGATCACATTGTGCTGGAAAAAAATGTTCAGTCTTCAAAAAATCTCATCATGTATGAGCTAAAATATAATTAAAATCTTTAGCACACCATTAACTAGCAATCTAATATGCTGATACATTACATAAGAAGAGATGTCCATGTGCATCTGTGGGTCACAACCATTTAGTGCTTCTCTTCCTTCCCTTCTTTGCAACTGCATCTAAAGTTGTAGAGTTGTAGAGAAATAAGATAGCAAACTTATCTCCGGCAGCTTGTTAGAAAATGTTCAAAATCTTTTTGTTGAAGAGATGGCCAGAGAATCCTTCTTCCCTGAAAGGTAAGTGGCTTTTTACTATGAATGTTTTCTACAGTGCAGCAATTTCCAGTCAGTTATGGCTGATTGACATAGCCAACTTGTGAGTATGGACAATTGAGCATCTCTTAAAAGCAGGAATGCTCCATATCATTCTGTCATACCTCACCTATTACAACTGTAGTTTCCACCCAACATTTTCTTCTATATGTCAAAAGTAATGTTTTATCATGTGTCCTGCCTGAAGCAAAAGATAGCTGCTGCAAAAAATAACTTCAAATGGTAGTCACAATCTGTTCACGTGCAGAGGAAAGGATCTGCCTTAGTATCAAACTAAACTATGTGAAGTGGGACGATAGACATTCAGATATAAAAATATCTGAGAAATCAATGGAAAGATATAATAGTGATAAGGGAATCATTCTTAAAAGGAAAACTGTCAGATCAACCTATATAGGAGTGAAGTTTATTTTCCCTGCATGTCTGGAAAAGACAACAATGGGGACTAGCCTGAGCACCAGGCTGACCCTGTTGACAGTCACTGTAATCTGGACTAGAATTTCTGAAGTTGCCTTATGACATAACCAGGAGCAGCACAAGACACAAGTAGCTTCAGCTGCATTGAGGAATTGCCATTACTGCCTTCTCAGTTTTACCGAAATAGCATCAATACATACAGCTGCTTCTACTTAAGCCCCAGGGCAGAGCCAACTATATGCCAAATCAAAAGGAGGATGTGCTCTTTTTTTCCCCCATGTTGCAAACAGAGACTAAATCTTGCAAAGCAAGTAGTTTCAGCAGAAACCTAATATCCAAATGGTAGTGGCTCCAAACAAGCAATGATCAAAATGCAATGTAGGCTTAAACTTATCTTATAGGGAATATATAACTAAAGTTTGATTAAATGTGCACCTTGGTATATTTAAGGCTTTTTGGGACGAATTACTGTATGAATTATACAACTTTATACAACAATGACTTTTGCATTTCAGTATGACAGATAATATAAAATATCTATACATGAAATACTATGCTCATACAATTCTGCAGAAACAATCAAGCATATTTTCCTTTACCACAATTACAATATTTATGAAAGTACCATATAACACCAGTGAGATGTGTACTAAAATATTGTTATCAGACACCAATAAAGACATAAGGAGTGCTGCCACCTATTGTCAGATGGCAGTTGTGATACAACATAAGCTGGCTCAAAATGTTTTAGTTTTGTTCTAAAATTTATATTTTAAATTTTATTTTTCAGATGCAGGATAATAATATAATATTTTGATTTCTGTAACAAATTTCCAGGGAATTTTAAGGTTCCTAAAATATTGAATATAGGTCCCAAGATTTTCAATTGTGGTTTAATTTAATGTGCCTAGGAAGAAAAAACATATTAAAAATACCTGGAGGGTAGGGAGAGGGGAAGGAGGAGAAGAATGCTTAATTTTCAACAATAAATGAAATCTAATGTCATGGTTGCATCTATCCGAATGTAACCAGCCAGGAGTCTTTTTTTTTTGCTAGATGACTGAATGGGACAGTTGACCAAATTCCTTATCTTACCAATTTCTGGGGGTATTGCCATACTACTCATACATGGCATTCAAAGAATTTAAGTTGCATATCAAAAAATCTTAAATTGCATAATATGCAATGCATATCCAGAGCCTGAATTGATAATCAGATCAGTAATCAGCGGTTGATATAGGAGATGAGTTTAGATTAGCTCATTTGGGCTACTTTTCACCTACTAATCAATGGGCATCTAATAAATATTAGAAGCAATTACTGCAAAAGTGATGCCTGTAAAATTTTAGGCAGCAAAGACAGGGATAACTGGCTATAACTATGGAAAAGAAGCTGACTCTGCCTTTCTATCATTTTCATTGGTAGTTCTATATTGAACTGGAAATATTAACTTTCAGCCTCTTTAATATTCATAACTTCTTCCTTCACTTTCTCCTTTTTTTTCTTCCTTCTTCCTTGTTCCCTTTTTTCTTTCTTAAGCCACTATATTTTAAGTACTGTTCATAGATTTAAAAGACGTCTTTAATTAGGATACAAGATTCCTGTTATGACCCAGGGTTGGCGCTCAAGCAAAACGTGCTAAGTGGGAGCTTGACAATCTTTATTCAACCACCATCCCCCACCATCCCCACCATCCAGCAAGTCCCGGTCTGTTCTCCAAAGTCTCTGCTAAGGTTACCCCATAGTGCAGGAGCAAGGCTCAAACACCCACACCCACAGACATTTCGTGCAACTTCTTGGTAGTGAAAGTCCACAGGAACAGCACCAGTCCAGGGTCAAGACTCAAACTTGGCAAAGTTCACAACAAATATCAAGGCAAAGGATCAAACCTCATTCCATGCCAGCAAGGATTCTGGAGCAAAGTTCTTCTTGGAGCAGTGGAGCGTGTTGCTACAAAATACACTTGTGTCAGGGGTGGGTTCTACTTACCTTTACTACTGGTTCACAATGGGACCACGTGTGCGCGCTTCTGTGCATGCACAGATCACCCATGATGATGTCATGGCGGATGGGTGGAGCCTCCTACCAGTTTTACTACCGGGTCTATAGAACCAGACCAAACTGGGAGCAACCCATCACTGACTTGTTCGCAACAAAAGTCCATCCCCATAGTGTCTCCTTAAATGCCATTCTAAGGTGACTCTCAGGAGAAGGGGCAGGGCGCCCTCCTTCTGAGTAGTTGGTTTGCTCTGCACTGACACTATCTCCTTTCCTTCTCTGCACTTGGGGAACAGGTGGGAGAAGCATTTGTTCATCTTCAGAGCTCCGTGCCTCCTCTGCTCCACTACCTGCCCTTTCCATCTCCTTCCCCCTTCCTGCACCCTCTCTTCCTCCCTGCCTACTCTTCTGAAGACTGAGGGGCCCAGGATTGCCTCATCCTCATCCCCAGGTTGTTCCTCATGAGCCATAGGGACTGTGCCCTCCCCCTATGTCAGCTCTGGCTCCACCTATTTTTCCTCTTTGGACCTGTCTCCGATGGGGCCATGACACTATCCCCTGCAGGGCCCCCTCCACTAGAACCTTGCAGACTAGGGAAATGCAGGAACCTAGCATGAAAGTCCCTGATCAGATAAGGGGCATGAACATCAATGGTGTCCACCCAGGTGAAGTCCTCTGGCCCATAGTCACTAGATACTGGAACTGGCCTCTCAACCAGTGGCAGTCCCTAATGCTGTCCACCTTATGCTCCACTTCTCCTTGATGGGTTACAGGTCCCGGTGGTGGTGGAACCAGATTTGTGGACTATTAGCCATTACTGGTACCAGTAATGACTAATGGAACAAAAGGTGGATCCTCATAGTACCTGGCAGAGACAGCTGAAAGGCCACCATTTTGATCACTTCTTCAACTGGAAACCAGCCCAACTAGCAGTGATCGAGCTTTTTCTATGGCTGAGACATTAGGAAGTCTCACTTGGAGAGCCAAACCCATTTGCCTACAGCTAATGGAGGAACATACCTATGATGCCAGTGCACAAATCTCTTATAGTCTTCCTTGGCTCTTTCCAGCTGGCTTCTCACCACTTGGTGCATGGCTTGCAGCTCTTGGAGAAAAGGCAGGTACTGGGGAATCCAATGAAGCCATGGGTGAAACCCATAGCTCACAAAGAATGGGGACATTCTGGTGGAAGCATGCTGGGAGTTATTTTAGGTGAACTACGCCAACACCAACATCTCCATCCAATTGTCCTGCTGCTGGTTGCTGAAACATCAGAGGTATTGTTCCAGGATGGCATTCAGTCTTTCCATGCTTCCATCAGTTTCTGGGTGATGGGTTGAAGAGAGACATGCCTGGATCTTCAATTCTGTGAGTAGCATCTGCCAGAAGCCATGAACTGCACATCCCGGTGGGACAATAGCTACTCCGATAGACCATGCAGCCAGAACACATGGGCAATGAACAGATGGGCCGTTGCCTGGGTGGTGGGGAAACCTGCCATCTTCATGAGCATGTCCATGACCACCAATATCATGGTGACACCCTTCTATGGAGGAAACTCTGTGATGAAATCCAATGAGATCGCCCCTACAGTCTCTCCAGTATGGGCAGCAGCTGCACCAGACCAGGGGGCACACAGGTGGCATATTAGTTCTGCCGACATTGCACGCAGGATGTCATGTACCCCGACACATCATGCCAGAGTTACGGCCACCAGAACGTCCAAGAGACCAGGTGCACCAGCCTGAGTCCTTCGGGAGAAGGGCGGTATATAAATAAAATAATAATAATAATAATAATAATAATTATTATTATTATTATTATTATTATTATTAACCCTGAAGTGTCCCACTGCCAGACTGTCATGACATTGTCTCAGGATGATTTTACTGAGGAGTTCCTCAGGAACATGGAGGCGATCTGTAAACTGCAAGAGGTATTCTTCTAAGTCCAAGTGATCTCATTTCTTTCATCACCAGCCAACTCATGACAAGCTGCCATGAACAGATCTTGTTGCTGCACCTCACAAATTCTGACCTGTAGTTCCACAAACTCCTAGCTGGTTGTGAACCATTCCAAGGGTATAACCGTTCTGGGCATGATCTTGTTTTCCTTTCAGGCAAACTCAGGCTTGTGGGACAGAACATCTGTGCACTGGTTCCACCCGCTAGGGACATACATCACCCAATAGTCAAACCTCATGAAAAACAGCAACCATTGCATCTGTCACTAGTTCAGCATCCTGCGGGAGCATAGGCCTGTAGGAGCATGGCTCCGACAGACACATCTGATGCATCTGTCTCTACCACAAACAGCCTAAAGGGATCGGGATGCTTGAGAATGAGCTAAGAGGTAAAGGCAGCCTTAATGTCATTGAAGGCTCCCTGCTCCTCAGCACCTCAATGGAATTTCACCCCTTTCTTTAACAGTTTGGAAAGGGGAACAGTAAGGGTAGCAAAGTGGGAGACAAATTTGCAGTAGTAGTTCGTGAACTTCTTCTGGAGGTTTTTGTCAATGAAGTCTCTCATGACCACCAAAACTAGCCAACCAGCAATTTGGCATTGAGCACCAGATCAATTGGGCAGTCATAGGGTTGGTGCAGAGGCAACCTATCCACCTCCTTCTTCCCAAACACATTGGCATGGTCAGACATCTCTGCAGGTAAATCCAATTCCGGACTCTCCAACACACACCCTGCACATATATGCAGGTGATGAGTGGTACACTTCTGTATGGTGAACCTCACCTCCCTGCATGACCAGACAATCTGTGGATCATGGGCCTGCAACCACTCAAAGCACCAACAGGAAGTGGAGCAATACCACCAGTCCTGATCAAATTGACCGACCAGCAATCTTATCCACCAAGATCGGCGGTTTTACCTGCTGTTGAGGGATGGAGCACTGCTTGGCAAAGTTCAAGTCTATGAAATTAGCAGTGGCCCCAGAACCCACCATGGTCTGAATCCACCATGGCCTCCATATCATCCTGACCAGGCATGGACATGCTCACTGCGAGCATAAGGTGTTTTGAGAGAGTTGGCCATGGAGGCTGGGATTGGCCTGCCACCAGTGAGCCTGGCCTGGCCCTGAACCCTCTAGGCTTGGCAATTTGTTCATCTTAGCAGGACACTTAGCCACCTTATGGCCCCTTCTACCACAGTACAGACAAAGGCCTTCACGATGCCTTTGATTCTTTTTGGTTTGGGTGAGGCATGTTAGAAGGCCCCCAACTGCAATGACTCTTCCAGTGGTTCCAGCACCAATGGCATCTTGGTGGATACTGGCAATGCCTCTGTCTGTCATCACGCCTATCATTGCTGGAGTCGCATGTCAATGTGCAAACACAAGTGCATCAATTCCTGGAGTGTTAGGAGGCAGTCAATGCAGGCTAGCTCATCAACCAACTCGGATGAGAGACCTTCCTGGAACTGGTCCATTAAGGCAGCCTCATTCCACTAAAGGTACTGGCAGGCCAGCCAGAATTTGCTGATATAATTCGTGACTGGCCACTATCCCTGCCACAACTCTTTCAGGTGCCAATTTGCCATCTGGGCCTTGACCAAGTCATCAAACATGGCATGCAGCTGGTGGCAGAACCCAACATAGTCATCAAGCAACAGGTTTGGTTGAGTCACCAGGGGAGTCACCCACTGAACCCCTGACCCCATCAGAAGGCTTATAAGGAACCCTACTTTGTCCCAGTCATTGGGAAAGTCCTCTGGCCAGAGGCTCATATATAACTGGCATTGTCCGAAAAATGCAGGTAACTGAGCCAATGAATGGTCAAACTTATCCCAAACCACCACGGGGCATTTTCGGTGCAGCCAGGCAGGGCTGGCTGCTTGCAGCTGAGCAAGCTATGCCGGGAGGAAAGCAACTTGCTGGGCCAAGTGGACATTGTCTGTGTGGAGCTGTTCCATCTCCTCTGGCAATAACATTGTCATGCTCACGAGCCAGGGTGGGATGGAAGTTAGTTTTGGAGTGGGAACAAACTGTTATAACCAAGGGTTGGTGTGCAAGCAACACATACTAGGCAGTAGCTTGACAACCTTTATTCAACCACTATCCCCCACAATCCAGCAAGTCCCAGTCCATTCTCCATCTCCTCCTCTTCCTGAGACCCGGGCTCTGATGGAGCCATGACAGTTCTTTAATTTTTGAATGGCCTTGGCCTATAGATTTCTGCTTCAAAATTGATCTCCTTGGCATTTAAGTCATATTTGGATTTATAAATAAAAGAGATGCTTCTCTGTCCTGAATTGTCTCTATCTATTAACATCAATTGTGCTAAAGGATTAGTGTAGTGAAAGCAGACTTTTGGCAAGCAACATGTTTTAATTTCAGTAATATTGAAGCCAAATATAGGTTACCATCATATAAAATTTCTTGCATTTTTGGCCATTTACTGTCAGGAAACACATTGCTTTGTAAAACAACAACCTACTAAGAAAATATTTCTTCATTTTCAGAATGTGCCATGTGAATTAAAATGAGTCAATTCTGGCTGAAAACCAGAAAAAGAGACCCATCAATGACCAAAAACATGTAAGATTCAAGCACTATAAAAACTAGAGCCAGTTATTAATGGAATCTAAAAGCGAATCTCTGAAACCAGTAAAAATCAAACACCATCATTTTTTGGTTTTGATTCTGATCCCACTTATAACATGTATATTCTATCAACAGCTTCAGACCAGGGCAATAGGGTATCCACAAGTAAGGGGCCAAATTTTTTCATGTCTATTTATGTGGTTTCTGTTGGCACCACCATGAAGTGTAGGTCCACATCCAAGGAAGCTTTTGGTTCCATAACAGTTAAGAAAAAGCTATCTTAATAAATACCAAATGTCTGCATTATTAAAAGCCAGGCACATTTATAGATAATAGCATATCTGACATTCATGAAATAAATAAATGTGTTTGTTTTTCAATTTTCTTGATAGAGCCAACATTTTTTAGCAATTGATAATCCTGTGGTTCTTGATAAGAGTAACATCCACAAATTAAAATATTGCTGCCTTAGGACTATTGCTATTTGGCAGAAAACATGACTTTTCCAAAAGATTATCAATATAGGATATGACCGTTAAATAGTTAAGAGTTGAAAACCTGTAAAATCAAAGTCACAATTAGTAAGTTATTGCTTACTAAGCATTCACTTGTCATTCAATTATGGTTGGCCTCAGAAATTAATGAAAAGGTTCATTTTTTAAAAAAATATGCTCACTTTCAGAAAATTAATATATGCATAAGCTTTATGCTTAATAGTGCAATATACTGTATATAATAAATAGTTGTTTTTCTATGCTGCCTGTCATCTTGTTTTTCTACTCTGTTTATCATAGCAATCCAGTTCAAGGCAGTGCTTTATGTCAACTGAATTCTGAGTGTTGAAGCAGATGAAGTTAATTTACCGGTAGTTAGTCTTTTGGTTAGTCCTTCAATCTGGCGGGAAGGGGCCTTTCTGCTTGCATATGGATTTAAGAGTGGTCACTCAAATTCAAGCATAAGTTCAGTTTGGCATTTTCACTTTGCACTTCAGTCAAATTCTGTCAAATTGAAATTTTCCTTCGAAGTTCTGCCAAGTCCTTAAAGGAGTTAGCACACTGGAAGCTGCATACGGTCAGTAGGTATTGCAACGTACAAGTTAAACTTGATATGGAGAAATGTATGTGTAAATGAGTGAGGCCCCAAGAAGTGTATTTTGGGTTACAACTATATGACACTTCTTTTAGCCGTTGTAGTATAGTTCCTGATTTGTTCAGCAAAGTTGGTTCTGATTCAGGGCAATGGGAAAAAAAAGTACAATCAGTTTTCCTTTGAAAACAGTTTGGTATAGACTTCCGGGTTGGCAACGCTGTCATTGAGGACGATCCTTTTGGGTCGCCAGCCCCGTGATCTGTAAAAGCCATCCTGGCAGCG
>JANHZT010004566.1:88156-100219 GCA_032468215.1 Stegonotus admiraltiensis | reverse complement strand
TTATTTTAGCACATGCGCTCAAAAGCCCGATTGGGCTTATTATCAGGGGATGTCTTATTTTCGGGGAAACAGGGTACGAAAGACCATTCTCTTCTTTAGCATAGAAGATTTGGTTTAATCATGACTTGAGACAAACATGCTAATTTGGTCTTTCATTATAAATAAAGTAGCAAGAATAGTAATATTCAGAACAACAGAGTTGGAAGGGAGCTTGGAGGTCTTCTAGTCCAACCCCCTGCCCAAGCAGGTGATCCTATACCATTCCAGACAAATGGCTGTCCAACCTCTTCTTAAAGTCCTCTAACGATGGAACACCCACAACTTCTGAAGGCAAGCCATTTCATTGATTAATTGTTCTGTCAGGAAAGCACTGCATGCATTATTTCAAGTGTGATCTTACCAAGGCAATGTATAGCTATACTAATATTTCAAATGACCTTGATACTATCCCTCTGTCGATGTAGCCTAGCTGCACTGGCTTTTTTGGTAGCTGCAACACAGGTTCACACGTAAGTGATTGTCCACTAGGACTCCTAGATCTGTCTCACAATTACCACTGTTGAGCAAAGTACCATCTATTCTATACCTGTGCATTTGGTTTTTGTTGCCTAAGTCTAAAGCCTTAATTTTCTCATTAGTGAGCTGCATTTTTTAAAATAGGGCCCAGTATTCAAATCTGTCAGGATCTTTCAAATCTTGAGCCTATCTTCTAAAGTATTGGCCATTCCTCCTAACTTGATGCTGCCTGCAAATCTGATGAGTTACCCTTCTACCCCCTCATCTAAATAGTTTATGAAGATGTTGAAGAATACTGGATTTAAGACAGAAACTTGGGGTTCCCCACTGCACACTTCCATGTACATTTAGTTCTATTGAGGATTGAGTGTGGTTGGTCAGAATCCATCTATCTATCCCACATTTTTCTATCTTACCAAGAAGTAGGTTGTGGTCTACTTTGTCAAAACCTTACTGAAGTCCAAATATATTTGTCCACAACATGTTCACTCTCTATGTTCTATGTTCTCTATTTTCACCCTCTGAATATGTCACCAACATCTGTTACTACAATGCATATTCTAAACATTTCACTATCACAAAGTAATTACAGTACTCATAACTCATTTAATTTTTTTGCAAGTAAATTAAGATGAATTCACAGTTAATTGCAAAGATGATGGAGTAGAATAATCCCAATAATTTGTGAACTGATTTCTGTACAAACAACATAAATCAAATGCTAAAAACACAGGGGTACTTACCTCCTGCCTCTGCTTTTACTACACCCTTGATATAATTTGCTCCAAACACGGGTTGCTTAATTTCACATTCTTTCATTAAATAAAAGGGCATCATGAAAGACTGCATTGCATCTTTTCCCTTAGATACAAAAATAACCTGCAGGCAAAATGAGTACAGATTTTTAATGTTTAGAATCAGAAAACTAAAACACTAGATTTCACTGCTACATGCTAAGAAAATCTCAAATGATATTTTATAATTAATATTTCAATTAATGGTTCCAAATTCTTCGGAAAATAGGAACCAACAATTTATTTGATTGATACTATGAAGCAGCAATATTAATCTATTTCTAGATAGCTTTTAAATTCTCAAGAAGCTCAGCTGATGTACAATATTAATCAAATAGCAATAACATTTAGGCTTATATATTGCCCCATAGTGCTTTGTAGCATTCTCTGAGCAGTTTACAATATCAAAGCATTATTTGCATACTGGCTACTCTGGGTCCTCATTTTACCAACCTGGGAAGGATGGAAGGCTGAGTTAACCTTGAGACCCATCAGGATGAACTCCTGGCTGTTAGCAGAGTTTGCATGCAATACTGTATTTAACCACTGCGCCACCAGGGCTCTTATCCAAAGTGCTTGAAATACCCACCTGCCCACCACCTGCCCACCTGTACTTTTAAGTAACTGAAGCAATTCAGCCATTCTAGCACCTCTTTTTTACTAGCTCCAGCTTGCTCTCCCAACATAATTCTAGTACTGCTTCATACTGCAACTGCGAATACTCAAACTAGCCATTGGAAAAGTAAATTCATCATAAAACTTCAAGGGATAAGGGCACTGCAAAATCATGCCATCTGTTACAAGGCCAAATCTTTTTTGTAAGCCCTCAGCCACTGCTTCATGTTGCCTAGAAGATCTGAACTTCAAATTATGGGACAGAAAAGGAGAAAAAGGGACAAGGCCAGCCTTACAACTACCACCTTTGCTGCTCCTATGTTAAAGTTCAACTCATTTTATGTTCCTTTTCCTTTGGCTTTTGGACTTACCAAGCATAAAAATGCTAATTCCAAAAGTCAGCCATCTTAACACAAAGATTAAATGCCATTACCCAGTTTTTAACAGAAAGGGCTACATTGATACTTCTCCCATATCAACACAGTTAAACCAGAATACCGAAGGTTTAGATAGAGACAACTATCAGGAGTTTTAGGATGTTTTTCTCTTTCCAAGTGTGCATGTAAAAAATATACATTGCTGACTTACTCGATACGGAGTCATGAAGACACTGCCTTTCTTGGTCCCTTTAAATGCCTCTGGCATATGTTCCATATCATGGAATGTCATTTCAATGTGCTCGTAATTCATCAAGACGCTATACTCAAACAAAACAGACATCAGATACGAAGTTTTACTTTCTAGACATTCTTTTATATCTAAGACATATAAGCTTTAACGCCACTGGCACAAGATTTCAACAAATTTAGATTACTAAATACAAACAGGCACACAATGATTATCAGTGAGGTTGTCAGCAACCATTTTTGTTGAAACACATGAAAATATCACCAAAAATGAACCAATGTTACTCTGCACGAGTAATACCAAAGGCAGTATTCTTAACACAGCCAAAGCTACTATGTATGAAATGGCATAATTCAGTAAAATGAATACTTTATTCCACCCAGTTTTAATACTGTAGCAGCAATATCAAACTATTCCATCTGTCACTTGGATAGGATTGTTATTTCAATTCATGTATTTTGTTCAGCCTGAACTGAGACAAATTTTCAGCTCTCCTAGTCTTCTACTCTTAGGTAGGGTAGGATTGATTGAAAAAGTTCCTATCAGCCTTTCTCAGTACTGTATAAGTTCCTAAGCTCTGCAGAAATAAAACTAGTACTCTCTTCATGTACCATTACTCTACAATCTTTGCTTATAATGGTGTTAAAAATCAGTCCTCAGCCTGATGATTTATTATCTTTTAATGGTAAAGTCATATTTTCATTTTTATACACTCTCCTTCATTGCTTCCAGTGAAGAAATTTATACAGAAAACTTTGTCATGTGAGGATATTCAATATACCCTGCCATTTCCAAAATGCAACTGCTTTTTTTGACAGAAGAAAAAAAAGGAATGGCAAAAGTATGTTCAGATAAGAACAGACATGGTGGTAGATTATACTATTTCATAATACCAACATGACATCAAGAAGCCTTCTAGTAGTTTAACTTTGCATTGGACAAAATTATTATAAGACTCTTATGGCATAAACACTTTCCTATTGTGGAAATCTGTACTGATTCAGCAATACATGAGTAGAATATAAATATATGAGAAATAGCTAAAACAAGTTGGAATAAGAGAAATCACTATGTAATCTGGAATGTTTACCTGTGTCAGCTTTCCAAAGCTGAAGTATGATACTGTTATACATTCTGCAATTCCTTATAAAAATCCTAATAGCATTAGGCTATTGCTTAATGCATTGTAAACCGCCCTGACTCTCTGGAGAAGGGCGGCATATAAATCGAACTAATAATTAATTAATTAATTAATTAATTAATTAATTAATTCCTGTTCCCCTTAACATTACATTTACAAATGGAGTGTTGCCACTACATCCATTGCCAATGTTCCAACTTTTATTCTCATTTGTTTTCTGAATTTTACGATTTATTCTCCCAGCTCTGTCTTTGTTTGCTGCAGCTGGTATTCCTTCCAACTTCTTTCTCCAAAAAGTGTGCGTGGAAACTGATTTTTAAGCTGACTCGAACTGACTTGCATCTATTGACTTGCCAGCTGCTCAGATTTGCGCATATTGCCAACAATGGAAAAAGGTATCTTATATGATTCATATTTACTACTAGTAATATCATCCTGCCATAGGTGAAAGGGAATAAGAAAGAAATCTTATTTGTTTCAAAGTATCTTCGTGGGAAATGAGGGGATAAATTGAAGTCTTTGGAAACAAAAAACAAACACTCTTTACAAAAATTTACGAGCTGAGGGTATTTAGAAAAATATGTTATGCTCAGGACAAGTTCTATTACACAAAATTCTTAGCTGTTTTTCCATTGTTAGCTAATTTTGCTTTAATCCATTAGCTTTCAGCCGCACTAAAGCGAAGAAATTTCTAGGAAAATGACCATATTACAGCGTAACAAAAAAAGGTCATAGTACTCTAAAGACTAAGCCTATTTGTGATCGAAAGGATCGAGTGGATCACCCCCACAACAGAAAAAAGCAAGAAAAGGCGAGATTCAGGGAGGACGGATAGCGAACTTTCTCTCTCCGCCCCTGGAGGCGGGGCATCTGCGAAAGGGCGGGGCCTCGGGAATCAGGAGCCGGGGAGTGAAGGGGGAAGAGCCGCTGACGCAGTATGCTCAGACCGGACCCCACGAGCCGCAATTGACGCCCCCAATACCTTTCGCTGTTATTGACAATGACGCCGCCTCCCTCCGAATGGTTCCTGTTCAGCGCCATGGCCGCTAAGCAACTGATGACTCTCTATCCAACACCCCCTGGACTGAGAGGCTCCAGCCGTTAATAAAGCGGCTCTACGCAAGTTCTGCGAGCGACTTCCGGCTTAGAGGAGCTCTAGGCAACGAACAGAACCGGAAGAGGAATAAAGCAACGGGGGGGAACTGCCAAGGCATGGTGGGAAATGTAGTTCATTGGTTTAAAAAGGTGGCTTTTGACCACGGTAAAATTTGCAGGACAGTGGGAGAGGTGAAGTTTCTTAATCACGAACTCCTGTCTGTATATGACGTTGGATAAACACACTGGGTTTCCATTCACAATAGTTGATGCTTTAGTAAATGCAACTGTGTAATGTCGGAATAAAGTTTAACGTTACATCATGCTAGTCTAAGAGAGTTTAAGTTTTAAGTCCAAGTTTTGCTAATTAGATACAATACTTTCAGTTTCTGATACTACTTATTTCGCTTCCTTAAAACTATCCCTTCCCTAGTGCGTTTTGGGTTACTCCTGCATATTATGCAAAAAAATGACATGACTTATGCAAAAAATATTAATAGGCAACTCTCATAAGATGTTGCAAAAATAAAAGGCAAGAATGTAGGACATAATGGAAGTTGCTGCTTCCAGATGTATTTAGAAATGTAGGTCACCTTGTAATTCCTGTTTCATCTGAAGAATATTGGATGAATACTGAACCTATTTCTGTTACAAAGGCACAATTAAAGGTTTCAATGTTAAATGGTTTGCAATCTGATTCTCAGAGACTGCTGATTATGTTAGGACCACATCTAGCTCTAACCAGTAAGAGCTGCAAGAGAAATTTTCTGATGTTTGTCAGACTCATTCACAGTATCCGATTCATAGAAGAGGGTTTATTCCTGTGTTGCTGCTAAACAGTAGAATGCCTTCTTTCTTCCATTATAAAGAAAGCTCAGATCATTTATAGCCCATGAACCACTTCTGGCCCTTTGGCTGTCCCTATCCAGCCTGCATGAGATCAATAAAAAATTAAGAGATCAAATGTAAATAAGTGCCACCATGCATACAACTGCATTGCTTTTATTTTGGATGCAACTTTTAAAATATGTGTATATATGTTAGTGCATGAATACCGACACATTTTCAGATTTCTATTAGTTCAGCCCTCCACAACAGTCCCAATTTCTTATGTGGTCTCTTGGGAAAATTAATTGTCTACCCTCACCCAGACGCATCTCTTACCAAGCTCTTCTAATGATTGCTTCTTTTGGTTTTAATGTATACCTTTGAATTTCTGTTGTTTTAATTTTGTATTTTCTAAAATTGCCAGATGCTCTCAGGGCTCAAGTAAAAAGGTGTAAAATAGTTTATTTCAGTTTGGCTCATTCTATTTCTTTTCAGAACCCATTCTGTGGTTTGTACATAATGTGTAGTTTGTCACTCATACATAGTTGCTTAGTCATGTGAATAATGATTTTCACTTCCATTAATTCTTATACATAGTTGTGCTCTTCCCTAAAGGGGCCCTCTATCCATAATATACAAAATAATTTGGCCACATCCTTTTTATACAAGCAAGTTGACTTTCTTCTGGCTTGTCTGTAATGAGCAGGCAAGAGGCAAACAATCTGTTACGTTTCTGACACATAACAGAAAGAATATAATTTTCCCATTCACAGGAAGTTTTGTCTTGTTTCCTGAACTGATCTCTCAGGCAACCCTATCAGGAAACCCTGCCTCCATTCTTTGAATTTCATTCAGTAAATCAAGGGAACTTTTCAAATTGTTTGGATTTTTGTAAAAACCTAAGAATTAAAATAAGTTTTCGAAATGTGGCCTTGCACTTTCCAAACCATTTCCAAATTATCACTTTTTACTAAATGATTATACAAAAATACAACTTAATTTTCCTAGGTGCATTAAAAATAAATTTTCAGCTGAAAAAATTGGATAGTGAAGGAAGAAACAAGCAAACTCAAGAACCTGTCAGGGGTATCCATGAAAGTGATGATGCCCAATGCACATGGTGATATTATGCAAGTATTAACCTACATCATCTTCTAATATCTGGTACAAGCATGCAACTCATTGCATCTGCATGATACATATTTTGTCATTTGCCATTACACCACTCCTATAGATCCCTCCAATTCTTAAAAAAAACACAGCGTTTTTATAATGGGAACATATCTTCTCTGCTGTTCTCATTGTGTATAAAACACAGATGCTTATATTAGAAGCTCAAGAGCATATGTAGAGAATCCATTTGGCTTTATTCTGGTCATGAATGACAACAAGAATAATCAAGTAATACCTCCTCTCCCATTTGCTGCTTCAATGCTTTAGGGAGGGCATTAAGTTCACCATTAATAAGTGTGAATGGAAAGAAAACAACTCATGATTTTGAGTCTGTCCTTTTAGCTATCTCAGTAATTTTGAACCATTAGATGTCATTAATCAGATTTTCAGTTTTTTCAAATACCAGAATGTACTAGCTCAATGTTTCATTTCACCCTCCTTCAACATTACTGTATGTTTTTTTTACAATAAAATGGAGTCAATCATCTGAAGGCCACAGAAAGGTAGCAGAAAGCACATGGAACTGTGAGACAAGCTTGACTTTTACTCTTTGCCACATAGAACAGGCACATATACTGCCAAAGCAAAATAAATAAAAACATATTTTTGTGGTTTGAACTATTTTTTAATTCCAGTTTATTGTGTTTTATGCCATGGATTTTTATAACAAAATTTCCTGGCTGGCCCAGCTGTGGATAAAACACATTTTTCCAAAGCTTTCTTCCAAACTAAATGCTCTGAGAACCTTGTGTACAAATGAAACCTTATGATCAGAGGTAGAATAACAAACTAGGCAAGATCAGAATGTAATGAATGAGAGCTAGGAATATTAATTTTTAACCACATTATGACAAGATGAATGCTGGATTGTTTAGAAAGCTTAGAATACCTGCTGTATTCAACGGTCTAAGAATAATTATCATATGATTATAAATGATTTCATGCCCTAAAGATTTGTATTGTTGTTAATCTTTAACCAGGAAATATAAAGGAATTTCCAGTCTGCAGCCTCTCACTGGTGTCTAGCCTCCACATTTCCTTTTCATAACATTTGAAGCTCCCTCTCTGCTATCAAACTTGGCAGCATGACTGATAAAATATGATGTAGTTTCCTGAGAAGCTGAAGCAGATGACTCAAAAAACCCTACACTTTAAATCACCTTAACACCTTAAAAAAAACCAATTCTCATCCTGAATGGGATGAGAACAGGATTTTATTTTAAAAAAGAAAATCCTGTCCCACTCATATGTATGACACAACTCTACAAACTCCTCAAATTAAGTGTGGCCTTGCTTCCATCAACCAGTTGTTCCGCAAATCACAAACTATAGGACCTCCCCATTTACAATAGCTGCATCATAAAAATGAAGGAACGAAGAGTCTACCTCCCCTAACTGGGATCATCTGCATGCAGATCCTCTCTTCACAGAACTGTGCCTTCTGTCCTGTTAGGGCAGGGGTGTCAAACTCAATTTCATTGAGGGAGGCATTAGGGTTGTGTTTGACCTTGGGGGGATCAGGATGGGCGTGGCATGACATCACTTGTGTCGGGGGGACATGTGGTGGCCCGAGCACTCTGCCAGCAAAAATGGGCTCCCAAGCTCCATTTTCAGCTAGGATGGCCTCTTGCAACCCTCTGCCAGTGAAAACGGAGCTAGGGGGAGCCATGTGCGGCCCTTGCAAACTCTGGTTTCGCTGGTCCTTCGCTATTTCCAGGGTGGCCCCGCGGGCCAGATGTAAGCACCCTGTGGGCCAAATCTGGCCCCTAGGCCTTGAGTTTGACACCCCTGTGTTAGGGACAATGAAATCCTCTCCACCATCTTGAGTGCCCCTTCTGTCAAGTTCTGCAGTGATGGTTCCATCTATTTCAGTAACTAACCATCTTTAAATATTTAAAAAATCCTAATTTCAAAGTAGAATGGACTACGTACTACTTTGACTTTCTTACAAATTCAAACGTCTGTAATCTATCTTTATTAAATCCTGTAACCTTCCTAACATTAATTGTATATAAATTTAAGATACTAGATTGCAACATCATGCACATACCATTTTTTTCCTTTATAGAAAGATGGTGAAAACTTCTTTTGAAAAAAGGAACATAAGGCGTGTATTTCAGCACTTCATTGAGGGAAGGATACACAAACAAAACTATAAGGACCTCACATTTTTTTAATGAAAGGCAGGAACATTTCAGTGAGGCCCAGCAGCAAAGAAAAGTGCTCTTATTAAATTAATTTCATGATTAATCAAATTTACTATACTTTCAGTTTGGATACAGGATATAATGTAACAAAATACATTTTGGAGGCAAATAATTTACTCATTAATACTGCAAAACCCTCTTGTAACAATGTAATCCTGAGATCACAGAATTAATGAAGTGGGCTAGCATTTGATTAACGTTTCAAAGAACAAAATTTTCCTGTGATTGCAAAAAAATCTGTCTCTAAATTTTCTCCTCATTCAGTCCTAATTTACATTATGAATGCTCATAGCAATATTATCTTCTAGAAAGAAAGGAATTCAATGGATGGTTTATTTGAACTCAGTTGTCAATCCTGTTCTAAACAAAATAATCTAAAAGAAGTCACAAAACAATTTAAAAATAGCCTAAACTTAATGAAAAACTTGGGTCTCCTCATAGGTTGAAATCTTTTTTTTTAACAATAGCAGGTAGAATTTCCTCACCATTTCAATCACCATGACTAAATTATGGTAAATTTATAAATGTTTTAGTGCTCTCTTAGTATATTTGAAAAGGACGGATTTTATACACTTCGTATCCTTGTTATACATGAAAGTTCAATCCCTATTCTCCGACAGTCTTTCTTCCATGGATATGTACTCAAAATACAGCTAAGAAAAGCAGAATATATCATAGAAATAGGAATCTGTGGTCCTTCAGAGGCTAATACTCCTCAACTTCCATCAGATTCAACCAGCTAGTGATTCCAGAAAGCCACTGAATCTCCATTTTTATAATACTTCTGTGCCTGTAAGATGCTGTAAGGAAAGGGAAACTTGCAACCCAGTCTTAAACATTCTGCTCTTCCTGTGCAGGTACTCATCTCTTGAGTACCTCACATTCAGATCTGCAACTCAGTTTACTTTGTACCCTTTTTAACCCAATATTAATAAACAGGCACATATAGCATTAAAGTACAGAGAATGCAATGTGACTGTGATGGAAACATACAGGAACCATTACCTAGACAAAAGTGACAGGAACATTTTAAAGTCCAAAACGAGATAACATTTGGAAGCAGCTCGGGCAGATGGCACCTTAATTCACTGAACTACATAGAGATGGTGGTATATTACAATCAGACTTGCAAGACTCAATTATTATAGCCGATCTCAGTAAAAATTGTATTCTTCCTTTGTGGATCATTTCCTGAACTGGTCTACCTAGCTGGGACTGACACACAGCCACAGATGCTTCATTTAATCTCATATTTCTAATATTTAGACTAAAATTTAGATTTAAGCTAAGAATCAACTAAAGCTCCCCACAGCCCCATATTGTTTTTTTTGCTACTGTAATCCAAAGCTGAATATATTTGTTCATATATGTCATTTGCTTTGCTGACAGCTGACACCATTGTTTTCTTCACAGTTATTTTTTTTTCAAATGCAGTGGAAGAGCAGTATTCATCTAGCGACATTTAAAAACAAGTGATGGCCTTCAGCATACATTTTTGATCAGTGGTAGTATTTTTTCTGCCTGCTATTGTGAAGATGGGTTTCCATGGTACCACTGATTATTGATCCATGTATTACTTATGAAACAGAGCACAGCCTCTGGAGATACCATTGGTTCATATAGATGAAATGGAGACGTCTTTTGCTTTAGATCAAGCCCTTTATAAATGATCCCTAATTATGTCTAAGAAAAGAAAACGTTTTGCTGAAAAGTGCGTCTTTAAATGTTGATACTTATCAAATAAGTAAAAAGAGCAGCAATAGGTATGATTAATTCATCGACACTAACTCAGAAAGATGATGCAATGCTCCAGCAGAGATGTCACAAACATCCTACTTGTCCAATTATTTATCCTTGGTCATACATTGACCAAATTATCGCCGCTTAAGTACTGAAACACAGTCTTTCTTCAAAGGCCCGAGCTGCATGTGAGCATCTACACTTTCGAGAAAAAAGGCTGGCTTGAGGTTGTGCGTGAACAGTGCTGGAAACTGGTGGTTGATCTTATTCTGGAAAGGGTCAAAATGCCCCTTTTTGAAGCGAGCCACTTTGAACTGCTGGAGACAAGTCATCTTGGAATCCTTGACTCCATAGAATGTCAGCACCTTTTCTGAATACTCCAAGTACACCCCAATAGTATGGAAAAATGGCTGCTGTATAACACAGTCAAATCCGCCAAACCACGCAACATAGTTCTGGCCGTTCCATTGTAGACAGCATGACTTCTCATTCCTGCCTAGGCGGCCCCGGTCATATGATTCCTGGGGATTGAAATCTTCAGTGATGATCCCAATGCTCACCCAACCATCTATGATCTCCACTTCCCAGTAATAGTTGCCACGGTTCATAAGATTCTCACCCAATACTTGCTCACAGTTGATAAACCTGGTTGAGGTCTCAGGGTAAGCAATGGGATTCAGCACACGCTTAGCCCCCTTGGTCCCAAAGAGTTGGATGAACTTGTCAGCAGTATCACTGTCCAAGTCAATGATGAATGCAGCTGTACAAAAGCAAATATATAAAAAACTTGAAAATGATAAACAAGGAAGGCTCATGGCATAAGCAAGCCCCCCCTCCACAAAAAGCAATGTTCTCATATTAAACCATGTATATATGTGTGTGTATGCAATATATGATACATACATACAGACACATATATATGTATACACACACAATATTTGCATTTTCAGAGTGACAGGAGATGTATGCATGTATTTGCAATATATGCTATATATACATACATACATACATACATACACACACACAATATTTTCAGAGTGGTAGGAGCATTTATTTTAAAATGCTAGTTATTGTAGTTAAAATATTTATATACTACTTATTTAGACATTTCAAAGTGGTTTACACTAAAAATCAGTGAATAAAACAAAGCTAGGTAACAGGTCCAAAATGTGGCAGCGTGGAGGATTATGGGAGCGACGGTGTGCTCCCATGTGACACCCCCCCTGTGCGAGCTGCACTGGCTTTCAGTGGTCTTCCGGGTGCGCTTCAAGGTGCTGGTGACTACCTTTAAAGCGCTCCATGGCTTAGGGCCCGGGTATCTTCGAGA
>JANHZT010004566.1:62725-79418 GCA_032468215.1 Stegonotus admiraltiensis | reverse complement strand
GTGGGCACTCACATGCGCAACCCCCCCACACTCCCCCCGCTTTTGGCACGTGATGGCAAAAAGGTTAGCCATCACTGCTCTAGTTCCTAGGTACCATTAAGTGATAATCTAGTCATGTTTGTGTCAGTGGTAGCCAAGCAGTCTATAGCAGAAGTACTAACCACATGACCCCTGAATTCTCTCCCTTTGCCTGCCTTCTTTTGCAAGCTTCTGCTATCTGAAGTGAAAACGAAGTATAAAACCAAGATTTTAAATATAGTTTAAACATAGTTTTTAAACATGGTTTAAAATACTCAATATTTCCAAAAAACTAGAAAAAACCCTGGGCCCTGGAAAATCCTACTTATCATAGTAGTAGTTATCATAGCTGTGTAATTTGTGTCATGGCATTACCCACTGGGATCCTTTTTCACCAATACTATGATAACCACAGGCATTTGCTACAGCCTTCAGCAGTCTCTTCAATTATAATATAAGCTGCTTGTTATATAAAAAAAAGCAGGTGATTGATTTTCCAAGTCCCTTCCCATCATGTCCTTAAATTTTTAGAGCACAATTCCCAACATATCAGCTAGTCTCCCAGATGAGCAAATTCATCTGGGCATCCAATAAAGTAGAAAGCAACTATACGTTAGGAGTGATGAAACAAATTTTCTTTTCTATATATTGCCTGCTTCCACTACAAAGATTATAGTGGTTTAAATCTCTGTGCAGGAATACTTTTACCTTCCAAGGGTGCTGGAACAGAACTCCAAAGTGACTGGAAAGAAGGCAGGGCAAAGAGAAAGAATCCAGGGATAATGTGCTGGCTTAGTACTTCTGCTATAGACTGCTTGGCTACACCCAGATTCTCTGGTTCTTCAAAACACACATACTAGTCTACATGGGCTTCTTGCTGAAAGATTTTATCACGATACTAAGGCACTTTAGATGGTTCATTACAGATTATGAATATTTGTAGGCAATACTCCTTTCCAGTTTTTAAAAACTACTCTACTTCCCAAACAATTATAATTATGCTGTATAAAGACAGTGTAAGTATGAAAAGAATCTTGAGTATTACCATCTCAGCATGCCTTCTAAATGCATCTGAGTTTACCCAGAATCTAGAGATTGTATTAATATTCAATAGCCAAATGCCATTTTAAAAAAATCATGACTGCCTTCTACCAAAATAAGGTTGGAAAGTGTAGAGAGGGGACACTGGGAGCACAACTACTCCCATTTCTATTCTTAACCCCTATGAATAATACTAAAATGGCCAAAATTACTCTGCTGAAAACCAGCTGTTTGGAGCCAATTGTCTACAGCCATTCTCATACTTGAAAACAACCACAGGTCAATGATAAGTCAAAATGATTGCTTCCCCTGTTCCTGTGATCTCCCCTTCTTTCCCGTCTCATATTTTACAATCAAACTGGTGAAGGAGAGCAAGTTTTGTCCTGAATTTTGAGAAAGCTACTCACTCCTGAACGAAGTAGACAAGATTCTTTGATGAGATGGAAACTTGCCAGTGTGTACAACATAACCGTTGGAAATTTTATTTCTTGGTTTTACACCCTACCTTTTGTAAGAAGCTCAGTGTAATGTACATAATGTACTGTACACTAGTGGAGGCAGCCTTCTCCTCCCTTAGGAGGTAGGTTGGGCCGAGAGCATGACTCACCCCAAATCACCTAGTTTCTGTGGTTGAGGATGAACTGGGTCTCCCCATTCCTAATCCAACACTTAATCACTACTGGTACCTGAATGTGGCCAATTAGGAAACTCACTAACACTTAATGCTTCCCTGTTAATGCATTGATTTATTTTAATGACTTGTGAAAGTACTCTCTGAAAACTTTTCCAAGTTTAGCAATCCTTCACGCCCACAGAATGTTTGGAAGTGGGATTTCCCGAATAACAATTTAGAATGACTTAAACTAAAACTGACAGGCGTTTAGTCAGAACCATCTGGGAAGGGGAGTGTCTGAAAAAAATAACGCCAGTAGTACAATCTGAAAGACAAACGGAGCAAGGACTGGAACCTGGGAGAAAAGCCAACGGAAATAAAAGAGCTGGATTAAGACACTGTGGGAAAGGGATACAAGGGAAGGAATGAACTCCTGCTGCCATCATACTGAGGTAAAGCTATCAGACTAGGCTAGGCCCAATTAGCATCAGATGGAATTAATCACAGACTATATAGTTTCCCTGCTCCTTGTTTTCTTCGCTTTCTTTCCAAATCCAAACAAAATAGATTACTTTTACGTGTATGGTTTGGCAAGCCAGGCACAAATCACCAGAAGTTCAAATAAACATTTGTCTTTCTCCCAAGACCTTTCTGATTATTTGAAACACTAATTTCTGGATTCTTTTGATCCCCAAACAATTCTTTCATGGGAAGACTGCTGAAAGCTAAGCATTCAATTTCTCTTTTTCCTTCCAAACAACTTCTTTGAGTCATCTTCCACCTTCATCTGCTTTTCCTGACTGGTCTCCACCAAATCTACCCCCAAAACCAGGATGTATCCTCAGAAAGGCTCTCAGGATTGATGTTTCTATGGGCCTCTATCATTTTATGGCTGGTTCTCACAGGATGGTAAGCAAACCTGATTGTGAGTGGCTTAACCTTCATGACCCAGATTATCATCTAAACTTGCATCTAATGACTTATTCTTGAAAATAACCAAAAACAGTAAATTATTGCTTAAGAAGATATCAAGAGGATATTAAAAACTGCAGCTCTGATGTGATACTATAGTCCTGACAGTTCTTTTCTCTGATGAACTCTGTAACTGTTACCTCCTGAGAAGTCCTTCTTTTTCAAACTGTTCCTATCCATATATTGCTTCATCCTGTTAATTGCATTCCAAACTTTTTAGACAATACTCTTAACACTTCCTAGATTTTAAAGTTCTTCCCCACACTCACTCTCTAGAAGCTGTTTTAAACCTTTGTCACCTAACCAAGTTCTTTCTGCATTAGAATAATATTCTTTTGCAATGTCACCTACTTTCTAATAAAAAAGATATGTAATTCAGGATTAGCCTGTGTGAAATAAATATTATTTCCCTAGTTTAGTGCCAATGTTCAGTAGCATGCCTTTTCTTGAAAAAATTCAACATGATAATCTGTACAGAGTTGTTTGTACATCTGAAAGTTTAATGGAATTAGCAGCATAATAAAAAATACTACAACGATTGTGACTGACACCTGTTGGCTAGTTCCTATGTTTAATATTTCTTTTCTATGCCAAGTCACTTTTGGAATTTTTATTAATATTTGTTTAATGCATGCAAATGGATGTACATCTTTCCAAATTCATTCACAACCCAATCTTAGAATCTTGTCTATTCAAATTCCTACCTAGATATTTATTCCCTTACAAGTTAGTAAACAGCACTATTTTAAAGGGAAAATAATAGTGCAAAATTTCACTTCAGAGGAAAATTGACTATACCCAATTCCTCCCTCCCAATTTGTTCCAGTCATTGTGACTTTTGTATTCACTTGTCTGGCTGCAATTCAGAACTCAGAGGTTTTTCCCTCCCAAGCACGGATTTCCCATCCATCATTAACTACCTTGTACAGGGCCAAACCCAAGGCTTGGTAGCTGGAAATATTTCCATATAAATTAGTGTGCAGTTGTTTTTGCCCTAAACAAAAATGATTCCTGCAACTGATTAATCTGACAAAAATCCTCGAAGACTGCAGTCTACAACATGTGATTGCAGGTATCTAAGTTCTCCTTGGGTGCTTGTTAGGTATTTTTTAAAAAATCATTTAAATTTATAAATGGGAAACCCACAGGCTGCAAAGCAAAAATCCGCAGCAGCATACTGATCCCCAAGAATGCTTTCAGACCCTTCAAAGGCACCACAAACTTTCAAAGTCACGTAGGGTTGAAAGGGACCTGGAGATCCTTGAGTCCAAACTCCTGCTGGAGGCAGGAATCCTCAGACCATCCCAATCAAACAGATGTCCAATCTTTGCTTGAAGACCTCCAGTGTTGGATCCCCATCCCATGACTTCAGGAAGCATGCTTTTCCATTGATTAATTGCTCTTCAAGTTAGGAAATTCCTCAGTTTGAGCTTGGATCTTTATTTGTAAACAATTGTTTGGAGATTGTTTCTGCCCTATCCTTTTGCTCTATGGAGAACATAGCTATCCCCTCTTCCCCGTGACAGCCTTTTTTTGCATTGGAAGACTGTTGTCATTTCTTCCATTGGCTTTCTCTTTTTTAGGCTACACATCCCTTGTTCTTGTCTTAGAAAATAGAATACTGCAGCTGAATGCCCAGAGTTTAGGGTTTGGGGTTTTTCTGGAAATATGCCAAAGAACAAATACAAGGGGAGCAAGAATAATTTGCAGTATAGAGTAACTATTCATGACTCTAATAGGAAAAAATATCTTTTAATTTAAATTTACTTATATGGCTGCCCACTGTGCAAATGCAGCCCTAAGCAGCTAACAAATGCAAAATATCAATACAAAATAATAAAAGAGCATCCAATTCAAATAGAAAATGGCAACCAAGGAAGCCTAATCAACATATTATGGGCTCAACTAACACCCTGACCCCTAAGCCAACAAAAGGACTTTCCAAAGTACCTCTATGCCTTAATCTTGCTCTGTAACACTTATTCCATCCATCCTTGGGCACTATGTGTTCATAATGCAAGCCTACAGGGCTGCTTTATGCAAAGATCAAGCTCTTAGCTCCCTAAGGCTTCTGACAGTCAATCTTTCCCAGCTAGGCTAATCAACTTTCCTTTTACAGACAATGCCAAGACTGAAATCTGCTGCCTTCTTATTTAGTTTAAAATTTACCTTAAAGTGTAACCCCTTTTATTTATTTTACTTTTAAGTTATTAAAAATATAATTACAAATAACTACAAACCCTGAAAAGAGTAGCAATAAGCAAAACAGAAAAGTGAAAAATTATAAATCAACTGACCCATATTCAATCTTGCAATTATAAACCATTTAGAAGTCACCTGAATATCAAGTATTAACCAATATACTGCACAAAAGGAAGCAGTTGGTGACAGGAGTGGGGAGGACAGTGTAGGACCCAGTCAGGGGTGCTATTCAGCAGGTTCTGACAGGGTCTGGAGAACCCGTAGCGGAAATGTTGAGTAGCTCGGAGAACCGGCAAATACCACCTCTGGCTGGCCCCAGAGTGGGGTGGGAATGGAGATTTTGCAATATCCTTCCCCCAAGGGTGGGGAGGGAATGGGGATTTTGCAGTATCTTTCCCCTGCCACGCCCATCAAGCCACACCCACCAAGCCACTCCCACAGAACTAGTAGTAAAAAATTTGAATTCCACCACTGGACCCAGTGTGGTGGGAAGCAGGCCCAAGGCTTGCAGGGAGCTGGGGGGCAGGGAAGATAGGTGAAGGGGCATTGCAGCATCCCTGTAGTTGGACCTAAGGGCAAATCCACCCAAATTTTGTTCAAGTGACCATAGGGATTCTGCAATGATTGCAATTTCAAAACCAGATTATAGCTAGCATTTCAGGAGTTTGCTGTAACTTAACTTCATTAAGTTAAGTCGTTAAGTGATTCGTCATAAGTGGAGGATTATGAAAATTTTAAATTAGAAAAATTAAAATAAAAACAAAAATACCCGCTCCCTAATTTTAGAGTACTGTATAGTTCCTTCATTTTGCCAAATGTTCCTAGTGCCCTTTTCAATATGAAAGATCTGTAATTCCCCAGGATTTTTATCCCTAAACCTCTTGCTTCTCTTAAATTATGTATATAATGACTATCAAGAATCATGTGATAGTCACGCCAAGAATTCCTTTGCAATGAAACATTACAGGACAGAATTAGGGTTCTCATGAAGCCCATTCATTCCCATTTACAGTTGTCTCAGACCAGCAACAGATATGTCCTATGTCCCATATTATTTGTGAGCCCGAAAAATATAAAATGTCCTCTGATTTCTCCCTTTCTCTTTTACTCTGTTGTGCTTCCCCTCCCATGGTAAGGCAGTCAATTTTGTAATCGTGATTTCCCTAATGTGGAATTCCTACATACAAGCGAGAATTGCTACTCCCAGAAGTTCCATTCCTGTTGGTTTGGACACAGCATGCTTGGAAATCAGCAGATTGAAGAGAATCTAACTTAATTAGTTAATTAGTTAGCCTACAGCAGGATTCTTCACACACTAGTTTCAGTATCTAAATCTAACTCTACCCTATTATCTCAACACCCTGGTGTATAAGGCTGTCTGGTCAGCCTTATACACCAGGGCTAATTTTGGTTCCAAGACTGAGCAGAATGCTTTCCCATTCTTTATCCAAAAGAAAAACTCCCAAACAGCCAGGAACCTATAACTACAAACATCTGTGAATCATCTCTCCGAGAGTAATTACAGCCTTCCTCAAAATTCCTAAATTTTAGGTAATCCCTAAACATTAATCCTTAAACGTTTCTTCTCTTAAAAATTAAGCACCTGAAATGTGCTTCCCATCGCCTTCAGACTACCTTTCATTCCTCTTTGGTTGAACGAGCCCATACCCTTAAAATAGAAATAGGCTTTATTAGGTGGACTTTGAGTCAGGTCTTGGATTCTCAACGCGGATTCTCGCATTCCCCAACCCCTACTTTCCAATCTGTAAATTGTTTTTTTTCCCCAACCACCACGCCTAACAACGCTCCTAAATCCTAACACGACCAGCCAAACTTTCCAGCGACGGTAGCAGTCAGCGTGTTTCCATTTATTCCGAGGCTGGAAATCGCCAGCGCTGCTTAAGGGCTTTGTTCGGCTAGCCGGGCCAGGTTGCGCCCTTCGTTGCTCCTTTGGAATCGGGGCGCACAAAGGAGCCCCTTTGTACCTCCGACTGCAGCCCTACCCACCTCCACGTGTTCCCGCTCCACCTCCACGGCCACCACTTCGTGGCTCCGATGCTCCTGGGTCAGGCAGAGCTGGCAGATGCAGCTGCGGTCGGTCCGGCAAAAGCTCTCCAAGGGCTTGAGGTGCAATTTACAGAGGCTCTCCTCGATGTGCCGCAAGGGCGGAACGAGCCGGTGGTTTTGGAAAGCCGGACTTTTCAGATGAGGCTGCAAGTGGGGGGCGCAGAAGGACGCCAAGCACACCAAGCACGATTTAGCCGCTTCAGCCCTCTCCCCGCCGGTGCAGAAGTCGCAAAGCACCTCCTCGATGTGGGCATCGCCGTTCCCTGGAGCGCACGGCTCCGACGTTTCCTCGGGTGCCATAGCCAGGCCCGGACTGCTCGGCGCGGGCTGTCGGAGCTGCAACAATTCGGCCAGGGTGTGGTTCTTACGGAGCGGGAGGTCGGCTGGGAAGGGTTCCTGGCAGAGCGGGCAGCGGGAGGCACTTTGTCCTCCGGTTCCTGTAACGCCCCCGGGGTGATGTCTGTGCGCCCCGATGCACTCCAAGCAGAAATTGTGGCCGCAAGGAGTGGTGACCGGGTCCTTCAGAGCGTCTAGGCAAATGGGGCAACCGAAAGGACCTTCTTGAAAGTTGGGAGCGGAGCTAATGGGGCCAGAGCCCGCGTCCATGCTGCTGAAGTCAGCTGGTAGGAGGCGAAGAGCGCGACGCTGGGTTGGCCCCCTTTCCCAAGGCAAGGCAGGGCAGGGCAGGGGGCTGGAAGCGCCAACTCCGCCCAGCAAGAACTCAGGCCGGCACCGGGCAGCCGCGGCCGGCCCCCAAAAAGCGAGCCCGCCTCGGTTAGAAGAAAAATAAAAAGTGCTGCTTCTCCTCGGGGCGCGCGAAATGAACCCACGTTAAGCTTTTCCCGCCCTTCGTAGTCTATTAAAATGTGAGAGTAATTGTGAAAGAATCCCAGGGAATTTTTGTCGGAACATGGGAAGCTGACCGTTCCCGCCTCCCGACTGCCGTCGAGTTTTCCGAACAGGACACGCTTGCGTCATTTGACTCCTCTCGAGTCCTGAGAGGAGCAGCAGATAGTTGGGTGATAGCAGGTAGCGCGGGTATTAGGAGTAATAAATGACAGATTCCTCCCCCCACCACCCGGTTTTGCTGCAGTTAAATGGACAGTGATTAATATTTTTGTGTGTGTGTGTGTGTATTTTTGTACGTATGTATATAGCATGTGTATGGGTAGATATATACTTTCTTTGGAGAGCAGGCAACAATTTCATTTTTAAAGTAAAAAAAAATGACAAAGGTTATCTTAAATTTCTGTTTTAACTTTTTTTTTAATGAAACCTGACTTTTGGACCATATTTATACAATTGCGATGTTCAGCCATACAATTGCTGCGAAGATTAGGTGTTCTTAATGTCTTCAAAGCAACCAAGAATTGATTTCATTCCCTAGGAAAGATGCACAGGTGAAGAAAGCTTGAAAAGGCAGTTCCTGACCTCTGGCCAACCTCACCTAGTGCTAGTTTCTCAAAACACAGCTGAAATATGTTATTCTTTCCTTTCTCTGTTTTTAATCAATCTGTGACCACTATTATAAACTGGGAGGGTGGGAGAGGTATAAATATTTGGAGCTACGCTTCCTCAGCAATTAAGCCTTTTACAAGCTGGTAACTTTGGATTGTGCATAATTGGATGGGTTTGTAATAGTGGATACCTATTATTTAAAGCCAAGAAATTAGTACATGTCTTCGAAGGACTCAGTGGCAACATGGTGGTTGGTGAAAGGTCCTTCAGAATCAAAGGTACCATTCTAATGAATGGAAAGATGGCTATTTGAGAGGTAGCAAGTAGCAGGAGGCAAGATATAAAGAGTACACCCTGAAAGGTATTAGGATTAAATCAGTGATGGGATAACCTTTTGGGTCAAAAATTCAGAAAATGCCCAACTTTACTCTGCTGGTGTGTCACATTACCACCCCCCCCAACAAAAGAGAAATAATTTTTTACACATTTTTTTAAACATGCAGACCAATTGTGTGTAATCCACAGGAATTGCCATGTGCTGCTTGCCTTCAGGCAATGTTATCTTTCTGTTTACAGGCCCCTGCAGCTTATTTGTTACATGAGGCCTTCCTTCTTGAAGTGGAGAATGGTCTCCACAGCTTCCAAAATTGTGCAGGAATGGAATGTACTTTTGAGAATAGTTGTTGAATGTTGGGGAACGCTGGTGTGCCATCCAAAAGGTCATGGCTTGTCACCTTTGATACATGTGTCATAGGTTTGCCATCTCTGGATTAGATGGACCCCTAAATTTTACTCTTCTTGGGATATTATGGCCTTGGAAGATTATGAGCATAGTCCAATTTATAGGCAGACAAAGAAAATATAATACAAGAGTTTAACAACTTTTTTTTAAAAAAACCAACAAAAATAACAAAGATTTTTCCTGGATCTTTTCCTCAACTACCTCTAGCCAGATCTGACTCATTTTCAACTTTGATCTTTTTCCAGCTGCTCTTCAGCACTCCCCCCCAACACAAAACAAATATGGTCCTGTTCTGTTCAATTTTCTAAGAGATATCTTGCTAATGGGCAGTTCTGAGAATCTTTAGATAATAATATTCCAACTTTCCTTTTGAATGAACAGAATAAAAATGATAATAAACATGACAAGAATCTGTAATGCTAGTTTTAGATGTCATTATTTTCTCCATAGAAAAATAAGCTTTCTTTCCCTGCAAATTTTCACGAACTTAGGAAAACAAAATAAAACCTGCTTTAGATCTAGATTTCCTTTTAAACTACTTTTTAAAAAAATAAAACATTAATGCTTGTATTTTTTATAATTATTTTCTTATCAAATATTTATTGATGTTGATCTTTTTAAAGACTGGTTTAATTCTTTAGTAAAATGCTCTACTATAGTCTCTTCTAATAGGAAAAAGGGTACAAAATAAATTTTAAAAATTGCTTTCTGGAATATGAATTCTTAAGAACTTCTTAGTATCCAGTCATCCATATGAGAAACTATATATATAGTACTTAACTGTTTCACAACATACCCTCACAATGAAATGACTACAGAGAGCTTGTGAACAGTGATCTGTCCAGGGTAAACATTACTGTGCATTTCCTTTCTGTCCAACTTGATTCTTTTATTGGCTGTGACAATTTCCCAATTAAAAATTATCTTTTTGTTTACACTATCTCTTTATTGATATTCATTCCTTAATTTTTGTAGTTTGCCACAAAGCTTTATGCAGCCCCAAAAACATGTGCATCAGATTCTGTGCTGTATAAGCATCTAACTGCATCTTTACCTGGAAGGGCAAGGTGGACTTACATAAAAGACAGAAAGAATTGTCTATACAGCCAAGTAGCCAATTTTTTTTCAACGTTCAAGAGTTATTTGCTTGCTCAGTGTTTTTCCATAGGGGCAGTCTTTGCATACATCTGTAAATCAGGTGATCTCTCATCAATTATAATCTGGCTGGGTGGCCTTTGGCAAAGTGTCACAGCTGTACCTTCGCAAAGCCAGAAAATGGGGACCAGAGGCTCCATAAAGGTGGTGTGAAAAACATGGAGGCATTTCACATTGTTTTCTATGCTGTAAAAGGATATCGTTCCTTGATCACAATCCAATAGAACTCCAATGAATTTGCAAAGAGGTTCTTTTATCTTTGTAGACTTGGCATTGTACCAAGCCACGTAGCTGTCTTCTTGGATATGCAGGCCCCAGGAGAGTTTATCCAACCCAATGGTGAACTTCTGATGAGCCTGTTTCAATCTGGTGAATGTTTTGCACGCTACGCCAACAATGATGGAATGGTTGGATAACTCTACTTCCCAGTAGTGAGTGCCTTGGCTGAAGTTCTGAGTACACATGACTTGCCATGGCTCAAATCTTTGAGGGTCATTTGGCTTTGGTTTTTGAAAAACTTGGGGATGAGTTGCTTTCTGATTATTTTCAGTCATCTGCAGGTATTTGTTGGCTGTGGCTGGATCAAATGTCAAATTCTGCTGATCTGTGGGAGTGACAATGATAATATATTAAGAAAAAGCAAAAGAATCTAAGATCACCAATTTCCCTCCTCCCTAGAATATTTTCTATTCTGCATATTCATTAAAGCAAGATGATATTACTAAAGTATTAGTGTAATTTAAAAAGTTAGGAGTGGTGTTATTGAACAGATCCTTCTTTATTTTCCAAACTCTAGATTCAATGTAATTTTGCTTCTTGTTTGTTAGTGTCACAAGTCAGCATTCTTTTTAGATGTGGAGTCTTTTACATGGATTCTGACATTACATATTCATGTCATATACATAATGAAAAATTAACTTTTTAGGGTTGGAAAATACTAAACCATAGTAGTGTAATAAGTAAGAAAATAACAACAACAGCAATAGTTTGAAGCCTTCAAGTCAGTCTTGATTCCTGGATGAGTCCCTGCTGTTTCCTTGGCAACATTTTCAGACGTAGTTTGGCCCTGCTATTTCCCTAGGGCTAAGAGAAAGTGACTGGCCCAAGGTCACCCAGCTGACTTTGTGCCTAAGGCAGGAGTAGAACTCAAAAGAGTTTCTGGTTTCTATCCTGGCTCCCATGATATACTTGATGAAAACTGAAAACTAGCTTCAGGGCCAAGGATTATTACTAGCTGAAGAGCTCACAATAGTCTTTTTGAAATCTATGTCATGATAAAGAGTGCCTGTTCTTACTGGCAATTCAGGAATCCTTTGCTTAGCATTCTGCCTAAATATGTTTAATGAGATAATTATTTCCCCTAGAGATACAAACCAGAAGCCAAACAGAGGAAGTAGACAGACGTATACCCAAGTATATAGACATCACAGATGATCTTGTATTTGTCGTTATTAGTTACTGAAAACAAGCAGCTGTATGAGAAACAGCTATGGTTTTCCACTTTGATTAGTTTTCATCTTTGCCAAAGAAGAGGAACAACTGCATCTATATTTATGGAAAATTAGATGCAACTTCTAAATTAAAGAGATCCAATTAACTGGTTCCTCATGTGTTAATTTACATACAAAGTCTCTTTAAAAGCAGGAGCCTTAAAAATAAAAAAAAAGAATAAGAAAATAACTGATGTCACAATTGTCTCTATCAACCATGAGAGAGACTGAGGGGCATGTAAATGGAGCCTTATCAACCGGATGCACTAGAAACAATCGAGTGATGAGTTTGTGAAATCAACAGTCATAAATTAACTTTGGCTGGATATTCCACAGACAACATCATTGTAGGGCAAGCTATTTACTGGGTTATGTGATAAACACACACCTCTGCAGTCATGACGGTACACCTACATTTTATTTTTACTTATGAGACAGACACTTTATTATTATTTTTTAAATGGGAATAAATTATATAAACTGTAAAGAAATCTGGAAAGCATGATGCAGCATTGCCACTTCAATGCCACTGTACTCCTACCTGCACACCAAGATCTCATTCAGTTACAAAGGATAGAAAGTGATTTATTTTCATCTTTGCAATAAACGTCAAGCTCAGAAACAGCTATATTGAATCAAGTTCCTCCCTGATTTCTTTCTTAGAGCAGTCTTTTGCTACCTCCTGGGCCAGCTGCACTCCACGGATAGCAGAAACACAGTCATCCAACTTCACACTGGACTTGAGGGCAGGGGTGAAATGCTTCCGGTTCAGACCGGATCACCCAATCCGGTAGCGATGGCAGCGGGTGGTTCAGAGAACTGGTAGCAAAAATCCCTGTCCACCCCCCATGCCCAGCTGAGTTGCGTGATCATCAGAGGCTTTTTTTAAATTTTTAAAAGCATTTTTTCTACAACCTCTTCAGCCCAAAAAACGCTTTTAAAAGTAAAAAAAAAAAGCCTCTGATGATGGCACGGCTCAGCTGGCATCATCAGAGCATTTAAAAGCATTTTTTACACCCTCTTCAGCCGAAGAGGTAGAAAAAATGCTTTTAAAAGTTTAAAAAAAAATTGGCCACGCCCACTTAGTCACATTACCCCCCATAGAACCGGTAGTAACAAATTTTACATTTCACCACTGCTTGAGGGGCTGAACTGTAGGGGGGGATTAAAAGGATTTAAATCTTTTTACATCCTACCGTTCTGTCAGAACTGAAGAAGCTTCTTGGATGAGAAGCAAAACATTTTCAAAGGAAAACAAAAACAAAGTCCAGTTGCCTTTTGGGACATCTCTCCCATAGTTCCGTCTCTTCCCTTAAACCCATTGCCATAGCCAACAAACCTTCATGTGTGTGGCCAGTGCATTTATTTCTATAAAATTTGTTAAGATAAATACTTTTTTAAAATGGTCATGCACGGTTGGTGCATTCTATGGTGCATTTTGTTACAAAGGTGTGTTTGAACTTGTTTGTTTCAACCTGTTTACTAGAGATCATCTGTAGCTCTTTAAATTTAAAATGAAGAGTTATTTTGTTGATCAAGGAGTGTGCATGACTCATAGGCAATTTTTTCTTCTGTGCACTACTGGATATACAGTATTATAAATGTAACCCTAACCCTGATGTACAATCAATATGCATTTCTGATTTGAATATGGATAGTAAAGCAGGCGGCAATTTTTTTGCATTTCCTAAGGTGTTGTCTGTCTTCTGGGCAGTGTGGACTGTGGACCTATTTCTGTTCTGTTCTGTCAGGATGTCCTCCTATACCACAGAAAATAATTGACTGAATGGTTTGTGTTTGCTGTGAGAGGTTAACACAGACAGCATGAAGCTTTACTTAGCAGATCTCTACTTCCAAGGCAAATTTCAGGGATTATTAGGACCAAGACTACAAGATCTGGATTGCAAAACTCTCTCCCACGCAAAGGCTGAATTCCCGCCATGAGCAACAAGAAAAACTCTTCAGGTAGGATGGGGAGGGGGTTTCTCTTCCTTCCTCATGAATTAAAAACACACGTTAGAGCTGCAGAGGAGGAGGAGGCTTGCTGAACAAAAGCCCCAAAGGCTGTGCAAAGTTGCAAACCTTGAGCAAGCTTGCAAAACAAACTCAATGAACCCCGCAAGGAGGAGGAGGAGAAAGTTGCCGTCGCCTTGCCTTTCCTCTTGCCACTCTGAGCCTTGCCCAGCCTCGAAGCTGGCGGAGAAGAGGAGGAGGAGGGCTGCTTGGTGTGATGATGCCTGCATTCTCCCCCCCCGCCCCTCTTGCATAGGCAGCATCTCGGCCTCGCAGCTGCCATGGTCTGCCCCACACAAGCCACGGGCATTGCATCAGGGTGCTGGAGGCGAGCGGAGCCAGGGAGCAGTTTTGCAGAGAAGGTAGAATAGCATGGTGGCAGCTGTCCACGCCCTGTTTCTTGCTAGCCAGATAGGAGAAAGGGGTGGGGGAGGGGGTGGCTGGGTCTTCCTGCCCTTTGCTGAGCACTCTGCCCCCCCTCCTGCTCCTCCCAATTGCTTCCAAAAAACATGAGAGGTGTTTTGGGCAAAGGTAGCAGCTGCTGCATCTCCCCCAAGGGCACGGGGGTTAGGGTTAGCTGGACACTGACCTTGGAAGGTAAACGGGACTGCCGGGAAGGCAGCGTGGAAGGCAGGCAAGAATGGCAGGGCTGCGGGGAAGAGAGTAAGATGCTAGCTTCCTTCCCCACAGCCCTGCCATGCTTACCTGCCTTCTACATGCCTTCCCAAGCTGGCCACGGGGACGCCGAGAAGGCCGCGTGGAAGGCAGGGAAGCATGGCAGAACTGCTGGCCGAGGACTGGTTCGGGAGCGTGGCCAGCCAACTGTTGCTACCGGTTCGGTAAACCAGCCCCAATCTTCACTACCAGTTCGCTTGAACCGGTCTGAACTGGTGGCATTGCACCCCTGCTTTGGACTACCATGTTAATGCCAGGCAGTGCACTAACATGGATGAAAGAATGGATTGCATTGAGACATACAAGACTATTGACTCTGGAGTCAAAAAAACAATACTATGACCTAGATTCGAAGTCCTGGTGGGTGTCTCCATCCACCCATGGTCACATGATTGCATTGTGGACACTCAACAGTTAACATATATTTATGGCTGTTGCAGCATTATGCAGTCACCTGACTACTATGTATAATGTTTACTTCCAGTTTCCAGCAACAAATGCCCATTACGGACAATGAGTTTGCTTAATGACTGCCACATGACCTGCTTAATGACCGGCACAATTTACAACCATAATTCTGGGCTCAATTAAGTCGAGGATTGTCTGTATAGGATCCAGATATCAAAGAAATGAGTGATTTTTCATTTTTCCAATTTACAGAAAAATATCCAACCCTCAAACAGTATCCATAAGCAGGGAAATGTTGTCGACAGATGGAAGAGAGAAACCCACAGATATACTGTATACTGGTATTTACTTGTACCAGGGCTGTTTATTACAGTTTGGCTCCCAGGTCTAGCAATTTTATTTATTTAGTTAGTTAGTTATCCCCCACTTTATTATTTGTACAAATAACTCAAGGCAGCAAATATATCCAACATACCCGCATCCTCCTATTTTCCCCACAACAACCCTGCGAGGTGGGCTGGGCTGCAAGAGGGTAACTGGCCCAAGATCACCCAGCTGACTTTCATAGTTAAGGGCTGGCTAGATTACAAACATTTCCATTCAGAAGGGAGCAGGAAGAGCTGCAAAAGTGTCCTCTGTGGTACTTGTCCCATTCCTCTTAAGCAGGTTTGAACTCTTACCTGGAATTACTATTAAGGCAACTGACCCAGATAATGCTTAGGCAAAAGAGAGTTTACAGGGAAATCTGGGAATTTATTTCACACTCATACAAAAAGATATATATAAGCACAGAGAATATATTCAAAGTGTGAAGCCAAGGGAAAGCAGAATGGGGAACATAAAAACTTCTGAGGGTTAGTAATGGGCACTTGACCTACTGTTGTGAAAACACGTTTTTCCTCTTCTGGGTTACTGTTTGTCATCTTCTCCTATTTTGTGTGGTCTCCTTATCACTGAGACAAGCAGCTGTTTGTATTGGGGGAGCAAGTTTTCAGCTGGAAAACTCAGATCTTTTTCTGAGGTCTTTGTTTCAGAATTACCAAACATAAGGCTCTATTCGCATAAGTAACTTCTTGCATGAACAGGGAGCAGCAAATTCGGCCAATGCTGTCACCATGCTACAACTTGGAGTAAACTTGTTTTTCTTTTTTTAATGGAGAAGAAACTGTATCTTGTATAACTTTGTATTGCTGTCCCACTCTTAGTCTTTGGGGAACTGTATAAATTCCTTTTAGGATTGCAACTAAAATTGCTGGAAGAGAGAGTGCATTCACTGACAAAACAGAATCAGTGGGAGACATCTTTGTGTATCTTTATATCTTTGTAAACTGCCTTGTGCGAGTAGGCGGCCATACAAATTTTCTAAATAAAAATAAAATAAAATATTAAAGAATGAGACCCCCACATCAGCCCAGTTTCTTACCCTTTAGAAGCTTTGTCCTTAGTTCATTCTCTGAAAGACAAGGTTCAGGCATCCTCTTCACAAATACCTTTGGCTCAAGTTTGGCTGCACAATACAATAGAGAAGAAAAATTCAACAGCAGGAAGAAGGCAAACTTCAAAAAATTTCCAAATGGTAATAGAATATAGCTATTAAAAATAATAGAAGTGAGGGTTTGGTCATGTAGTTAAGGCACCAGACTAGACATCAGGAGACTGTGAGTTCAAGTGCCACATTAGACATGAAAGCTAGCTGGGTAACTTGGGGTCAGTCACTGTCTTCTCAGCCCAGAACATCATGTTCAGGCAACAAGTTGGTTGGTCAATTTTTGTTGCAACCATTGGAACACTTGGTTGATCTGGGGGTGGGGGTGGGGGGTGGGGAGTCCCTGCACTTGT
>JANHZT010004566.1:19463-33930 GCA_032468215.1 Stegonotus admiraltiensis | reverse complement strand
GAGGGAGGGCCCAGCTCCCTAACAAAGAGAACCGGTTCGGTGACGTCATATCGTCACCGCTACCAGCTCGGCTGAACCGGGCCGAACCCACCACTGGTACCAGATTGAAAAATACATATAAAGATAGTAGGAGGAATAACTTTTCATGTATATTTCATGTATATTTTTATCTGCTCCTGTTTGTCTCTTAATGCTGTTGTTTTATAAATTTTCATGTTAGATTTTCCACTTGCTCCAAAATATTCATGCTCTGTTTGGGAACGACAATGAACTGCAATGCAAGGATATAATTAAAGCATTTCAATAAAGAACCCTGGTCCTAGGAAATAAGACAAAATTTCCTAAAATATCCCTAAGAATTTGAAAGCAGGAATCTAAATCAATATAACCTTAGCTCCAAGTTGGATAATACTAAAATTGGGAGTATTTGATAAATGCGCATTCCTCCTAGAATACAATCTCAACCTCAGTCTCAAGGATGGGACCTCTTCTAAATAATAATAATAAAAACCTATCTCAATTCTAAATTATGAGAAGATTCTATAAAAATAGCTCTTGTAACAACAACCCACAAACCCCTGCAAACACAGAAACCGCAAGAGTTCCTGCTTATGGGGCTTCCAGTAGTGAGGGGATTAGTATTTATATTTAAGTGTTGCCTTCCAGTTCTCCATGTGGTTCTCACGTCATAGTTTTTTCACTTTATAGATGTAGTACTAGACATAATTAAATAACGTTTAATAACCTCAAGTGGTTTCCCCCATTTCTACCTGTGTGCATTCTCAATAAGTTCCAAATCCTCTTGGTGACGTCGTTGCAGACTTTCCAGCAAGAGTTTCTGCTGGTTCTTTTCCAGTTCAAGTCGCCTTACCTGAAATGTTTTTTTTAAAAGTTTTTATTTTTATTTCTTATACACATATTGTAAATGTACATTCTCTTATCCATAATTAATCATACATATACATCTTTTTTCTAAAGAAAGCATAACAATAAAACGTTTTAATTACATTCCGGGTTGCTCTTCTACCCTTTCTTTCCACCCTTTCTTTCCCCGCATTTTACAACAAAATTTCTTCTCCACCTAAAATGTTTTTTAATAGTTATTTTTAAAGCATGTTTAGGAAGGAAGGAAGGAAGGAAAGAAAAAAGGAAGGAAGGAAGGAAGGAAGGAAGGAAGGAAGGAAGGAAGGAAGGAAGGAAGGAAGGATCACAATTTTTTAACTGTTAATTGTGTTATTCGAGATTTTAAATTGGGGCCAAATTATTTAATCATTTTTAAAATTGTTTTTAAATTTTGTATTGTTTGTTTTTAATTGGCTGTACACTGCCCTGAATCCTTTTTTGGAGAAGGGCGGTATAGAAGTTAAAATAATAAATAAATAAATAACCTTGATAAGAACAGTGAAAAGAGGAGGAGGCAAAACCTGCTCCCAACCTAATCATTCTGAGGGAGCAATTCAAATCTTTTCTTGCAGAGAATTGTGAGATAGATATATGTGTAGATACCTGAAAAGAAAATAAGTGTGTACTTGTGACCATGCATAGCATTATGGCTATCGAGGCGTATGTGAGAATGGACATCTGGTTATAGGAACAATTACAAGAATGTGATATGTGTGCATGAAAGTCCTGACTTACTCTCCATTACTCTAACTATTGGTAGAGCTTCTCAATTGCAAGCGTAGCCCTTTATCAAATACAAGAAAATAAAAATAAAATAAAATAAAATTTTTGCAAGTCTTTGATATATAAACTAGTGCTTTTGTATTAAAAGGAGACTTCTACCTAACTTTTTATTTCTAAGAAGACCCATTTCTATCTAAATCATATGTAGAAGGATGCAGCAATTGGATCTGTTTACTGAAAAGAAGGACTAAGGGTGACATGATAGCAGTGTTCCAATATCTGAGGGGCTGCCACAAAGAAGAGGGGGTCAGCCTATTCGCCAAAGCACCAGAAGGCAGGATAAGAAACAATGGATGGAAAATAATCAAGGAGAGAACCAGCTAGAACTAAGGAGAAATTTCTTGATAGTGAGAACAATAAACCAGTGGAACAACTTGCCTCCAGAATTTGTGGGGTGCTCCAACACTGGAAGTTTTAAAGAAGAGATTGGACAACCATTTGTCTGAAATGGTATGAGGTTTCCTGTTTGAGCAGGGGGTTGGACTGGAGGACTTCCAAGGTCCCTTTCAATGCTGATATTCTGTTATTTGCACAATGCCCTTACCTGAACCTCAAGCTCAGTGAGGCGAGTCTGGGCACTCAAAAGCTCAGCCTGATAGGTTCCCAGGGTCTCTCGGAGCTGCGCTTGCACTCCCGCCATTCTTTTTTCATAGTCAGGATTATTAGGTGAGCTCAGGAAATGGGGTTCCGAGATCAAAGCCTAAGAAAGAACGAAAAATGTCATAGCTTTAAATATCCAGCATACTTTTAAAAAGGTAGACATCCTTCTCTATTCCACTTTATCGATTACCAATTTCATAAAGGTTTCTGGAAAACCTGCGCAAAGTTTTGTACTCATTTCACTGATTTTACATAAAGGGAAGTCGGGTGTGGAGTCTCCCCCAAGTACCAAGAGCTATGAAACCTTTTTAGAAGCGATGTAAATAAGTGTTTCTAAGACATAAACTGAAGGGCTGTGTAGTGCATTTTTCTTTCTGCTTCTCCAGGTTTCACAAGTAAAAAAGGGAATGTGTCTGCAGCTCCTTAAAACCTAGTGTGCCTTTCTGCACACCTGAGCTATAGCTGCAAAGGGCAGATGTGCAAGCCTGGAAAAAGATGGAGATGCTGGCTTGATGTGAGTGTCTGCCATTCCAAAGCACCTTTCTCCCTGCAAATCCCCAGAGCCATGCATCCGGAATAAACATATGTAGAAGTAAGTCTTAATTTACATAAAACTAGTCAAGGAGTGAATTATACAAGGGGAAAAAAAGGAATTCCTTTCCCTGGATATTTATTTAACCACAATAGGTAGGTTATTATTTGAAATTATTTAAATCAGGATGCTATAGAAGTTCCCTCTGGGCTAGAAAAAAAATTGAGAGCATTTATTAATACCGTGCTTCCCCAAAAATAAGACCCTGTCTTATATTTTTTTGAACCCTGAAATAAGTACTTGGCCTAACTGCCATGCGCTCAAAGCCCAATTGGGCTTATTATCAGGGGATGTCTTATTTTGGGGGAAACAAGAGTATGCTTCAACTGATTCTTATAATTGGAAGGGAAAGAAACTCCTCTAGATTATTATTTGGGTTTTTTATGTAGTTACTCCAGAACTCAAGGCACAATCTTCTGGACAAATGTTTCTTCTTAACGTAGGCCAAAAAAAAAAAAAGGAATACATTTGCAAAGTCCAGGAAGCGCAAAGTCCAGGATGCTACAGATAACCGGACGCTGAAGAGAAATAATAATTTATAATTCCTGCTGATATTCATTATTTAAAATGAGTGCATTACTCCACACCTACCTGGGAATTAACAGGAACCTTAGTAATTTCTTGATGTCCTTGCCAAAAGGTTGCAGATGCTGAAATCCAAGCCACAAAAAATCAGATGTGGTAACCAATTTAGGTTTCCCATTTCAGAGAAACTGAATTATAGGGAGAAAATATTGCTATTAAGAGCACATAATGCCCACTGTTATTTATCAGATTTAAGAACTAAGATACTTGCTTCATGCTGTTTCCTGCAGTTCCTGCATAGTAATCACTGTGTCTGGTATCCTGTAATTGACTTATATTTTTGGATTAACGTCTAGAAGAGAGGCTGCTTAGGCAAGTTAGCTCTTCCTGTTTACTCTTGCAAAGTTGTAAGATAACAGGGAAGAAAGGTGAATTGAAGATAGCTCTATTAAAAGTAGAGCCAATAGAGCAGCTCTTTGTAATTCCTCCCTGGATAAGGAAAAGATTTGAGATTGCCCACAAGTGCTCCAGATAGTTGCACCTTGCAAGGAGACTGCAAGACTGTACTCTGAGACAGGTTTAGAGCTCTGGGAGCCGAGGGAAGAGACATTCAGCCGTCAAAAATACACTGAATTCACATACTAGTTTTCTAACCACCTTTGGAAATTGCTTGTTAATTGCTTTTCAGCTATTAGAAATCTTTGGAACATCAAGTCTGCGGACTCTGGGGGAATCTCCTTCAATCCTTAGCAAAACAAGCGTCAGCCCCGGAGGCCATCTTTTTCTTTGGATCTTCAGGGCTGCCACACTTAGTGCTGTGGGAAAGTGGGAGGGAGGTTGTATGGAGTTAGTGGAGATACATAGACATAAGTACATTCTTTTCTCTGGGAGTCAAGGGCGTTCAGCCTGCACCTGGAGAGGTGTGACTGGGGGGCATCTCCAATTGGGATGGTGGATTGATTGGACCATGTGATGGACATGTGGGTGCAGGGGAAGGAACTTGGACTTTCCTTAGGGTGGGGAAAATCCAGGGACTTTCAGATTCGGGTTTTCCCAGATGTGCCAATATGACATCTCTAATAAAACAGAACTTTGAGGAACTGCTTGCCTTGGAGTCTTATTTCGTTGGGGGTGTTACTTGGAACCCTGACAGCAAGTTTTAAGTACAAGTTTAAGGACTGATTTATTTTTTAAACAAATAGCAAAATATTGAATAGAACTTTGTTTTTGAAAAGTTACAAATAGACTAAAAGTCCAGATGGATTTGATTTTGGACTTAATTATAAGAATCCTTCCCATGGAAAATACTTTTGTTTTGAATTCTTAAAAAAAAAAAACCAAGGTAGGACACTAAATGGAACTAAAGATTTCAGTTGAAGAATGCTTAGTTTGAACTTACCAATACAGAACTGAGTACAATATCTTATCATTGGACATAATGGCCATTTTTGAACCATGAATCCAGAAGTTAATTTTAAGAGTATCTGCCTCTATAAGTAGACTATGTTTAAAAGAAAGACTACAGTTGTTAAGTTAGCCACACGGTTGTTAAATTAATCTGGCCTCCTCATTGACTTTGCTTGTTAGAAGGTCACAAAAGTGATCCCATGATCTCAGAGCACTGCAACCATCATAAATACATGCCAGCTGGCCAAGCATCCAAATTTTGATTATGTGAACATGGGGATGCTGCAATGGTCGCAAGTGTGAAAAACGGTGATAAGTCACTTTTTTCACTGCTACTGTAACTTTGAACAGTCGCTAAATGAAAGTCAAGGACTGCACTTGATCAAGGTTAAAATAGATATCCTGCTAGCCCTTGATGGAATTCTGTGGACCTCAGGACTAAAATGACAAGGCTTTAGAGATTTGATTATAGCTAAGAGATGGGATATGGGAAGAAGAGATCATTCATTCATTTATTTATTCATTCATTCATTCATTCATTTTCTTTACTATATTTTTATTTTTTCTTTCTTTTCTACTTTTCCTTGTGCTCTTTTTTTTCTGCACCTACTGTTTTCTTTTCTTTTCTTCTTTTATTTTTGGGGGTATGTGTATTCGTTTTTTATCATTGTAATTATAATTACAATATTTTAAAAATAAAATTCCTATGAAAAGTTGTGAGATCACAAACTTCCTGCTCTAACCCCAGTTAGATAATTATTTCCCTCTTTTGTCTTAGCTAGGTGCTCCATGCAAAATAGACACTTAACCCTCATGAATATGTAAGCTGTCCTTGCTGGTGACTAAAATAAACAATTCAGGGAGAGGGAGAAGTTGAAGGGCTAAAAGACCTGCTCAGTAAAGTAAACACTTTCTGAATTAATTCCATGGAATTTCCTCCCTACGGCTTTGGCTCACCACTGGAGCTATAGAAGAAATCTCTCTGATGCTCTAAACCAGGGGTATCAAATGTGACGTATCATGACTTTTTCCCCCCTTCGCTAAAATGTGAGCGGGCGTGGCCAGGGTGTGACGCATCTGGCCCGTGGGCCTCAAGTTTGACACCCCTGCTGTAAACATAGGGGTCATGTTAATAAACATTTAAAGATGCATCCTTGCATCTTTTCCTGTGTACAGTGTACAGCCTCTTCAATATTCAACCTGCAAGTTCTAAATTAGCTGGTATGGAGTGGAGAAGAGAACTTAACAGAGAAGTAACAGATGGAAGGAACTAAAAAATAGTGTTCTCTTATATTGCTGAGCAGGGAGCTGGGCAATCAATATACCAATCATGAACCCTTTCATTCCATCTTCCAGTCCTGGACCAACTAAGATTGAGCAACTGATTTGGCAGCAAATCAACAACAAAGGCTATTTTGTGTAAAACTAAGCTCTCAAATAAGAGATGCATCTATTTCCCAATGTGCTTAATATATCTATTTTTGCTTAAATGCTACCTACAGGTAGTCCTTGGCTCATGGCCACAATTAAGCCCAAAATTTCTGTTGTTAAGGAGACATTTGTGAAGTGAGTTTTGCCCCATTTTATGACCTTTCTTGCCACAGACGTTAAGTGAATCACTGCAGTTGTTAAGTTAACAACACGATTGTAAACTGAATCTTGCTTCCCCATTGAGTTTGCTTGTCAGAAGGTAGCAAAAGGTGATCACGTGACCTTGGGACATAACAACTGTCATAAATGTGAACCAGTTGCCAAGCATCTGAATTCTGAACACATAAACATGGGAATGCTGCAAAGGTCGCAACTCTGAAAAACTCATAAGTCATATTTTTCAGTGCCGTTGTAACTTTGAATGGTCACTAAATGAACTATTGTAAGTCGAAGACTATCTGTACATCAATACATTTTAAAGAGGCTGTAAGATTTGCCCTGCTCCCTTCAGCAACATCACTGGGTTATAGCTCCACTTCCTGCAGCTCTCCAAAAGACTAGAGTCTGGCTCTTGGCGATATTAAAACTCCCCCTTCTCTGTTATACTGAACCAAGAATGTCTTCCAAAGTCTTTCTAAAAGCAGGAAGAAATGAAGATTACTGGAAAGACCAGATGCAATAGTACAGTGTCACATCCTGAATGACAGAGTTGTAAGAGAATGGCAGGAATGGATCTGAGGTAGATCTAAAGCAGAGATATGTCTTTGAGCCAAGAGCCATTATATTAAATGAGGCTCCGTTCCAATAAGAGGAAATGGAGGATTTAAAAATAAGATTTAACTGCAAATGTAATCTAATTCCCCTGTGTTTAATCATGTTTCACTTAAATGTACAATTTGTTGGCAATATTTAGAGCGAATTTGCAGACCAACCTCAAGGTTTTCAGGCACTGTGTAGTGGGGGAATGGGGGTGGAATAGATTACTTACTTCTAGCCCAAAGAAAAAGAATGAGTAACGAAGAAAGAAATGAAGATAAAATCAGGATGTTTGCATCTCACTCTGTAACTGAATCTAACAGTACTCATACTGTGTTACTGTGTAACCCAAGCATGAAATGTTTCTACCACTGTTTCTCCCCACCCCCTCGCAATGAAAATTGAAAAATTGAAAACAAGCCTATAAAACAGACCAACTTATAACATTATTAGATGCCTCGTCTATCAATGATAACTCCGCTATAATGTGAATGTGCATTTCTTGGATAGTCCAGCTGGAGCTTGAATCTTACCTCTTGAAATGGTATCTCCAAAGGGAGTCCCTTTCCTGGAATCAGCTGGAAAAGTAGGGGCGCTTTGTTCCTGAGATCTTTCCCAAGGAACGAAAGACCTGAAGTAAGCAGAGGATGGTAAGGTTAAATGAGAGAGGAACCAAATGCAATTTCTCATTTTTGGAATAAGGGCTGTGAAAATAACCCTTCGAAGCCAATGAAAATAAGGTAGTCGGCAAGTGGTGGAGTCCCCTACGATTTTGGTGCCAGAGCCAACTGTCTTTTGGGAAGGGAAGAGGGGAAGGTATCCTGACCTTGCCCTTCCACCATCAGTGCACCGATTAAGGTGAAGGCTAACTAATGACTGTTCTGCCAGATTTAGCCAAACATCTGTAGCCAAGTATCCGATCCAGCATTCTGTCTCCCAGTTCATCAGTTGGATCCATATTTCTCAACCTCAGCAATTTTAAGATGTGTGTACAGGTAGTCCTTGACTTACAACAGTTCATTTAGTGACTGTTGGAAGTTACAATGGCACTGAAAAAAGTGACTTATGACCATTTTTAAAATATATGACCAATGCAGTATCCCTATGGTCACGTGATTTACATTAGGAAGCTTGACAACTGACTCACATTTATGACGTTGCAGTGTCTTGGAGTCATGCGGTCCCCTTTTGCAACCTTCTGACAAGCAAAGCCAATGGGGAAATCAGATTCACTTAACAATCGTGTTACTAATTTAAGAACTGCAGTGATTCACTTAACAAATGTGGCAAGAAAAATCGTAAAATGGAGCAAAACTCACTTAACAAATTTCACACTTGACGTAAATGTTGTGGCCATAAGTTGAGGATTACCTGTACTTTTACTCCCAGTATTCCCTAATGTGAGGGCTCCCTTCCACCAGTATGCTGCAGAATTTTGGGAGTTGAAGTCCACACATTTTCAAGTTGGTGAGGTTGAGAAACACCGAATCAGATGCCTTTGAAAAACTATCATGCAAATTCTTACTCCAATTGTTCCAATCTGGCAGGTTTATCTGATGTGGCAGCAGATCGATGTTGTTCTTGAGTGGAGATTACCTGTTGGCTGATAAAAAGAAAACAAAAATATGAATTCAAACTGTCATGTGTTAATTAAAGCAAAGATCTGGCTACCTTGAATGGGAATTGCAGAAATCAGTCTAACACATGCAGAGAGCATCAGGATTAGGAATCTGCATTAAAGAAACTACTTTCTTGCTCCTCCAGCATAAGCTACAAGATTTGTCATGAAGGAGGACCACATGTCAAACACTGATGGTTACTTTCCCTTAAGTACCCACATGGAATATACAACTTGATATATTATCTATGGAGATTCTCAGTCATCCAGGTCATGGTTGTCCCAAAGGTGCTCTTCCAAAAGGCAACTGGAGTTTCTGGCTTTTCTTTGAAGATGTTTTGCTTCTCATCCAAGAAGCTTCTTCAGTTTTGAAGAACTGAAGAAGAGTTGAAGAAGCTTCTTAGATGAGAAGCAAAATGTCTTAAAGAAAAACCAGAAACTCCAGTTGCCTCTTGAAAAAGCACGTTTGGGACAACTTGATATATTGAATTTATTTGAGACAGTGAAAGTAACTGACAGCCTTTGAGAGGAAATGAGATTTTTCATTTATAGAAATTGAAAAATGTCAAGTGGACAAATGAAAAGCCCTTTACTCTTACCTGGTAGGATGATCCCCATGTGTCTGAACATCTAAGGATCCAGATCTCTTCTTCACTTTCTCCCGTGCTTGAGATATTTTTTGAGACAATACATTATTCAACCAGCTATCACCATCATCCTCAGCTGGTTCTTTCTTCTGAATGACTTCTTCAGTAACTTGTTTGGTTGTCAAAGGAGCCTGGATGGTGGCAGGAAGTGGAGGAGGAGGATGCTTAGCTTCTGAAGGAAATGATGGCATATCCAGTGTGGTTCCTCTTGCACTGCTTTTGCTAGGTTCTTTGAGTGGAGATGATGGTAGCAAGTCATCATCTTCATCTTTCAATCCCAGCCAATCAGCCCCAGACTTGTTGCGTACGGGACTGTTAGATGCTGAGGGGGAAGGCATTGATCTCTGTTCTGATTTCAGGTCACTGAGGTTCTCGGAGGAAAACCTACAAGAGTTTTTGCCAAGTGAACATAATTTTAAAGGTAGACTTATGGGGATCAAAAACAAAAGGTTAACCTGGCCTACTATTACCTGACAGACTGCCGTCTCGACCTCCGTCCCTCCGGAGTTGAGGCCATAGTAGGTTGGTAGGCGCCAAAGGTGAAGTCATCTCCCAGAGCATCTTCCTTATCTGTACAATGGCATTGGGCTTTATTTATATATAAAAAAACCTTTCATGCTGCTGTTGTAAATTTTAGAATCTCCAGACTGAAGCCCAAACAGGTCAGAACAGAAGATAAAATATAATGTGGAGATTGTAGATCCCCCACTGGAATATCAGTTTTCAATTCTTAAATAAGGAAATAAAAAGAACTCATGGATTTTGGGTAAAATGTCTCAGATTCAATTTTTGGAAACATTTTCAGGTAGGATTAAAAATCTCTAAAATATTAGAGGTCTGATCCTGATTTAAAATTTTTGCCTTGAGGGCTTGGAAATCATAAACAATCATACTCATAAGCATGAAAAAAGCATGACATTCAAATGAACAAATGAAACTTAGGCTTTCCAATGATTTTAAAAGGCTAGTTCATGAGGGTAATATTTCAGATGGAATCAGATTTTTCTGCCTTGTGTAATATAGCTGGAGAACACCTAGGGTTTACGTTAAATAAAATCTACTATTAAAGACTTACAAGATAGTGCATCAATTAGGCCTTTCACTCATGTCACAGGCATTATATAGCAGCAGATTACCAGGTTTGTTCAACCTTACCCGTTATGGCAGGGGTCCCCAATCTCCAGTCTATGGACTGGCACTGGTCTGCGGCATGCCAGAAACCAGTCTGGGCAAACAAGCAAAACCCCATCCATGGGATGCAGACAGTATGCAAAACCACGCTCCCTCTGATCCACAGAAAAACCTCTCTCCACGGAACCGGTCTCTGGTCTCAAAAGGTTGGGGGCCACTGACTTATGGTAATTTGTAGAAGTAGAAATGCATACCCAGAAAATGGTTCTTTTGATGACAACTGTGCAAGACATAAGTCAAACTAAAACTATAACTTCCTGCCTTGGGTAGGGAGTTGGACTAGAAGACCTCCAATATCCCTTCTATCCCCATGATTCTATTTTTATTTCAGATTCCGAGAACAATTTATTTTAGAAGTTCTCTAGAAAACCCTCCGAAGGTTGGGAATAAAAACCAAACAAAGGGAAAAAGGACTAAACACAGAATTATTTTTCAATCTGGATCAAGGAGAAATTCTTCAATGTTCTTCATAGGGAAAACAGTTAAATATTTTCTGTATTGTATATGAGCCCCCAGTAAAACATCAAGCAAACACATGAGGTAACCAATTCCTTTCAAACAACAGACATGCCTTCAGGTTTCTTATGCTGATAAACAACATAAATATTTCAACAAAAAAGTAAGAATATTGTTTGTATGATAGCGGTCCCTATCACGCTTACCTATCTGCTTCTGATATTTCTTATCCAGCTTAAACTCTTTCAGTTCTCCTGTGCTTGGTCGCTCTAGCAGCTTTTTTGCTGTTCCTAGACCCAGCAACTCATCTTGCCTTGCTCGCACAGGACCAGATTCTTTTCTTTAATAAAAAACATAACCAAACTATGTTATGAATTAAAGAAACTGAGGATGACAGAAAGAGAATGGCTTTTCTCAGGATTTCTATTTATTTATTTATTTATTTTATTTATTTTGCTTTGATTTATATGCCGCCCTTCTCCGGAGACTCAGGGCGGCTTACAATGCGTTAAGCAATATGTTGTATTCCAGCTTTTACTTCATGGCTGACAAACAGCAGCAGACTGAAAACTCATAGGTGGTTTCTGCTTAATGCTAAGAAACTAGAACACTTGATGAGAGTTTCCAGAACTCCATAAAAGTCTGTCTTGATGCCACTATACCAAGTAAGAGGTTAGATGCGATCTACAGACTACACTGGGAAATTTTCTTCTCTTTCCTCTCAAGTAGGACTGATCAGTGGCATTGTTTGGGATATAGGTAGTGAACCCGTTGTTAAGCAGAACATCATGATTGCCCCACTTAGCAACAACACTTCTAGCAGTCCCAGTGCAATTAAGCAAATTGCCAGCAGTTATTGAGACATCATATGATAAATTGCAACCTCTCACCAGTTTCCCCATTGATGTTGCTCATCAGAAGCCAGTTGGGAAAGGCATGAATGGTGATCATATGACCGTAGGATGCTGGGACTATCATAAATGTGTGATGGTTGGGGTTGAATTAAAGAATTAAAGAAACTGAGGATGACAGAAAGAGAATGGCTTTTCTCAGGATTTCTATTTATTTATTTATTTATTTTCTTTATTTTGCTTTGATTTATATGCCGCCCTTCTCCGGAGACTCAGGGCGGCTTACAATGCGTTAAGCAATATGTTGTATTCCAGCTTTTACTTCATGGCTGACAAACAGCAGCAGACTGAAAACTCATAGGTGGTTTCTGCTTAATGCTAAGAAACTAGAACACTTGATGAGAGTTTCCAGAACTCCATAAAAGTCTGTCTTGATGCCACTATACCAAGTAAGAGGTTAGATGCGATCTACAGACTACACTGGGAAATTTTCTTCTCTTTCCTCTCAAGTAGGACTGATCAGTGGCATTGTTTGGGATATAGGTAGTGAACCCGTTGTTAAGCAGAACATCATGATTGCCCCACTTAGCAACAACACTTCTAGCAGTCCCAGTGCAATTAAGCAAATTGCCAGCAGTTATTGAGACATCATATGATAAATTGCAACCTCTCACCAGTTTCCCCATTGATGTTGCTCATCAGAAGCCAGTTGGGAAAGGCATGAATGGTGATCATATGACCGTAGGATGCTGGGACTATCATAAATGTGTGATGGTTGCCAAGAGCCCAAATGGCAACCAAGTGACTGCAAAGTTGCTTCGGATGGTTGTATGTAGAAGAACCAGTTATAAGTCACTTTTTTCAGCACTGTTATAACTTTGAATGGTCTCTAAAGAAATGGTTGTTAAGTGATATAATCAACAATTGAGATTTTTTAAAAAAAGATTAGTTAATTCTTAATTAATTGGTCCTTCTGTTATGCTACAGATAGTAGAATAAAATCAATGGTGGTAGTATGAATTTGCTCATAATTCATCCTTCTTCATTCAGCTGACCTTCATATTAATGGAAATGCAGTTGCCAGATTTCCCAGGCTTTTGATCATGCCAATTAGAGAAAGGTATTTTAATTTACTCCTACTATGAAACTATTGCAGTATTTTGCATATCCAATAATGCCATGATTCCTCTTCCAGAGAAAGATATTAGTGGCTCATTTTTATATTATTATTTGTCAAATTTATCTGACTACCCACCTCACACAAAGTGATTTCGGATGGCGTACAATAAAACTAACAATTAAAAATGTTCTGCAAAACATTTTGAACAGAGACTTATTTCTTATTTTTTTCCATTGTATGCTTTCCTTTTCTACCTACAAGGCATTTAAGATGGTTAACAATTAAAAAAAAACATTTAAAGCTCATTAAACAGAGGCAAATTCTAATGAATCTAAGCCTAACTGTCTAGCTTACTCTTCACTCCTCCTGCCAGATTTCACTTCTGCTTTTGAGGTGTCACCAAACCCCAGAGCCTCCATAAGATCATCTCCATCATCTTCAAAGGTTAATTCCTCTTGTTTTTGCTCAGGAGCAACAGCATAGCCATGAACTGTAGGTAGAGATACATGGACAGGTTTTCTAGAGTTTGTAGAAGCCAAAGAAATCTCAAGCAAAACAGTTCTGGAACTGTATTTTACCTTTCTCATTAGGGGTCCCCCTGATTTCCGGAGTAGTTTTGGGGACGGAGGAATGTGTTTTCTTCACTGGGGTTTCTTCATCATCAGACAGAAGGCCAGCCAAAGGATCATCTATATCTAGAAAAAGGACATATCTATGAACTTCAAGAGAGCAATAATTTCAAAACAAGCACAACTGAGGAAAATGAAAAGAACTGCTGTACGATTAGGAGATTTTATAGGTCAGAAATTAGGCCCAAACTCAAATCACCTTGAAGGCTAACTCAGCACAATAGTCTTAGGAGACTTATACATTAAAACAATCAACGAGTTTAAGGAAGCTACCACAAAATGATTTTTAGTAAAATTCAGGCAGTTTAACAATTGTTTAACATTTGTAATTGGGGCAGGAATTTCTGTTGCTAAGCAATGCAGGTGTAAAGTGTGATGTCACATGACCGCATTGCTTAGCAATGGGAATCCTAATCCTGGCACTCCCTATCGCCATCAAGTGAGGATCATGGGTTGTTAAGCAAGGACCTCCTTGCAACTTCCTGCCAGCTTTCAACAAGCAAAATCAGAGGGGAAATTGGCAGAAAGTTTTAAATCTTAGGGAAACAAGCTAGGGTGCCGGCAAGTGGCTGTTGCTGTGTGCACAAGGGTGCTTGAAGGGCTGGTGTGGCAGGGTATGAGTGTAGTTTAGTGTGCCTGTTGCAGAAACGGGAAGGTGGCACAACACAAGCCTGGTGGGGCTTGGGGGTGACTGCTGCAGAGTGCAGGACTTTGGTGGGGTCTGGGGGTGGTTGCTGCGGGATGGGGAGATTGGTGAGGTGTGGCAGGAGCGTAGTGGGTTGGGAATGGCTGCAACAGGGCAGGGGAGACTTACCCCCAAATGCCCAGATCGCAGTCACGTGACTGCAGAAAAGCTGATATGGCCAAACCTCTGATGGCTGAATGTAAGTACTACTTGCTATAGCTGTGATGGCGAACCTATGGCACGGGTGCCACAGGTGGCACGCGGAGCCATATT
>JANHZT010004565.1:122996-133787 GCA_032468215.1 Stegonotus admiraltiensis | reverse complement strand
TTAACGCATTGTAAGCCGCCCTGAGTCTCTGGAGAAGGGCGGCAAATAAATCAAAGCAAAAAAAAAGAAAAGAAAAGAACCTCCACGTAGTAAATTCAGTGGTGGGTTGCTCCTGGTTCGGTCCAGTTCTTACAAACTGGTAGTAATGGCGGCAGGAGGCTCCACCCCCACCCCACCCCGCCCTGACATCATCACTGATGATCTGCGCACGTGCTCCCATTGTGAACCGGTAGTAAAGGTAAGTGGAACCCACCCGAGTAAATTGGTATACCTGAGTCTCAGAGGAGATGGACTGACAACAAAGACATGCTATATGTTTGTAGGTTAAGGATAGGGTTAGATTGCCCTGGATGTGCCTTCTTTGGTTCCCTTGAGATCTGCATGAAGCAACCCCAGAGGTGATCGCCTGGATAGCTGAATTGGACATCCAATTATGAGGCCACTGCCATACCCCATAGAAGGTTTACTTATAATTCTGTGGATTGTGTATGTATCTTCACTTTTTTTCTGTCTTGTTCTCATCATAAGCTAAATAATAATGTTTGTGGGTTAAACATGGACAATTAGTTTTTTATTTTTACATACTTACAAATTCTAATCCATATATTCACTATTACTTTGAAAAAGTTTGTTCATTGCTTTGAACATATTGGCAAACCACTCCACAAAAATACTACATACTGAAAAGTTCCATACAAATTAATTAGAAGGAAATTATTATTATCTTAGTAAATTAGACTGTTCAGTTGTGGATTGTTATTCACTGTTTTTAATACTTGCAGATTGTGTTGTACTGTTTAAAATATGTTTTAATATGTTTTGATATTGCATTCTGCTTTTATATTGTTTTACATTTGTTGCTAGGCTGCACAAACTAATGCATTTAAGATGGGCCACTATATAAATCAAAATAAATAAAATTTCAATTATACACAGGCATTTCATCCATCTATTTCATTCATCTGCAAAACAACAAACTTCATCAAGAAAGCTTTTCTTTCTTTCTTTTTTCTTTTTGCAGTCTCTAGGCACCAAGGTCTTGAAAAGCACCATTCACAGAGCAGCGCTGGTCTAAAAACCATCATGAAACTTTTGTGGGAAGGTGGAGTGCTGAAAAATTAACTGTCTTACTCCTTCCTTTGCCATGTTTATAGCTGTCTTGGCAGATGAACTTCAGACTGCTGCCACAGCCGCAAACTCCATGTCCTGCCAACTGTACATTACTGGCCTTGGAAGGGCTCCAGTCCTGGGAAACCGTTCTGAAAGAATTTGCTTGATACTTTTAAATAACAGCAGCCTAGCATGCAAAGCAGAGGCAGAGGAGCAGGCCTGGACTGCTGTATAAGCATGCAGCCAGGGTTGATTTAGAAGGCTTCCTCTGTTCTCTCAAAGTCCTCCCTCTATTCTAAGGAGAGAAACAAACGAGATGCTTGGTATGGAGGGAAAGGGCTGGCCTCTTGCATCTTCAAAAGAAACAGAGCAGAGAAATCTGTCAATAGAAGGAACTGCCCCTGATGAAACACTTGGCAAAAAGAGGCTTAACTGTGGATTGTTTCCATTCACTGTAGCTTCCACCTGCTGCTTCATACCTTTGCTTTCCTTTTGACAGTGCCAATTTGTGTTCTCTGGGCCACTGAGAATCCTGATTATGGAATTTAAAGGGTATTTATTTGATGTTTTGAGATTTAAAACTTCCTCTCTTCACCTTGTCACAGCATCTAGGACAGAGATGGACAGCATATTGATATCTTAGGGCTGTACGTAATATTTTGGGGAGTTACCCGGGAGCTGCAGTTGGTGATAATGCAAAGTGAATTGGGTTAGGCTTTTCTGGGTGGTTTCCTTTGTTTTGGGACAGAGTTGGGGTTGGTCAGTTTCTTAAATTATATTAAATCCATTTCCAGTCTTTTATGCTACTTCTCTCAAAATGTCAGGAACTCATTCCACCAATTTTCAATAAAATATTGCATAGAAAGGAGAAAAAGAGGTAAGGGAGAAAGTGAGGATCAACTACAGATTGATTGAATAGCACCAGTTCAGCTTTAGAATCTCCTATGTGGGAGTTTGTTAGTAGTTTGTTTTTGGGACCAAGATGCCCAGGGCCAGCAAACCAATTTACTTTGCAGTATCATCAATGTAGAAGGGGCACTAAAACACCTCAATTCCAAGCTATGAAGCAAGGTAGTTGATATCTAACAGTCCTACAAATGAGTAGAGGACATTATAATTCATTAGGCTGCTTCACAAAACTTTCCCTAGCAACAGCAACCACTTTCCAACATGCTCTGACATTCATTATTATACCTGAATGCAATGTTGCATTTGTATGTATATCCATGGCAAAATCACATCTGTTTATTTCTAAGGCCTTTTTTTAACATTACAAGATGCTAGTTTTTTCTAATGGGGAAACCAACATAGAAAAAGATAGGGTTGCAAAAATCAGCAGTCTTAAGCAAGGTTTCCTATAATTACTTTTGTTATGGCTCCTGTTTTCTGCTTCTTAGCCACTCCTCACCCCCAACTGCTTACCTTTATCATTGTGCCCTTCTGCTCCCTATTGAATAAACAATTCTTCTTGCAGAAGACAGCAGCTATAGAGTGCTGAGCTCGGATTTCTCCTACATCTCCAGCAGAATCAGGGTTCAGTGAGAATAACAGCCCTGTGGTATTTAAGCCAAAAATCTATCTAGTCCAGCATCCTGTTTCCACCAGTAGACTTTAAAGCAGTCTCTTCTTTTACTTGACCTCAAAAGTTAGTACTGAAAGGTGGATGCTCTTAAACAGAAAGCTCACTTCCCATCCTGTTTAGCAACCTTCTGCTCCATTAACCCACAATATCATTTAAGTTTCCTCACTCTACAACTTTAAGAGAAAGACTTTGCTTATTCTTAGGAAAGGGCACTCACATCAGTTGTGGAACTAACAATGGAATCCACTTCCTAAACCTACTTAATTTTTATGCATTCTAGTTCAAAATATAGTTACACATTGTATTTGTAGGGTCAACAAGGGTAGAGATTACTAACAATCAGGAATGGAAATAAAATGGACAAACCAGCATTCATAGTTTCTTTGCTGGGGATAATAGAAAATGTTTTGGAGTGAAGACACCAACATGATTAACTCTCAATCCCAAATGCTGAAAGTTTTTTTGATGGACACTGATGGTCTTAGCCACTTTTCAGCCATCATCTCATGCTCAAAAGGTTAGAAATAAATATAGTGTAAATGCGATGAGGTTCCTCCCTCCTTTCCCCAAACAACACAGTCAGCAAAAGCAGATAAGCTGCCAAAAGAGAGCAAAGCTCAAGGAAACATACACTGAAGTAGCAATTGGCCTAGTTAATGTTCAGCCAAGCTATGCCATGTCAAGGAGAATAATGACTGCTGAAAGTGTCCATAAGCCAGAAATTCTTAAGCACTTACCTCCTTGAAAAATCCCTTCAGTTTCCATCTGTAGTGTGCATGAAATCTGATGAAGCACATCACTGAATGCATGTTTCCAAAAAATCCCTTTCTCTCCAACAGTGTATAGCAGTGTTTCTCAACCAGGGCAACTTGAAGATGTGTGGACTTCAACTCCCAGAACTCTCCAGCTAGCCAGCTGGCTGGGGAATTCTGGGAGTTGAAGTCCACACATCCTTAAGTTTCCAAGGCTGAGAAACACTGGTACAGTATAGCATCTGGGTATGTTTCCTAAAATGTCATAAAGCACTTACAGAGGCCAATGGCACTAAGTTCTCCTCATATAGTCTAACCTTACATTTCTCCAGAAACCTTTTTTTCCCGTAACACTCACCAATAGGCAGAAGCAAAAGTATCAATTTACAATTAAATACATGTGGAATTATTATTTACTTTTCAAAACCAGCATCATGAATTTGAGCAGAAGAATTTGGATTGGATTCACAGGAATTCCTTGCCTTTCTAAAGCTATCCTCTGCCACTCGGGGTGGTCTGTCTGAATAGTTTTGAAAAATTCAAGCAGCTGTAAAAGGGCTTCCTTCAGTCCTGTCCAGAATGTTCCATTAACTTAGCTTTACTATCATCCTGCAGGAACACAGCTGAGAATTACAGGGACAAAGACAAAATCACTTTGCTAAATCGTAAGAAACTTTGAGACATTTTGAGATAACATTTTTAAAGAATTGCATACACTGAAGTTTCTGAAGCTTGGAATATTTAATTTCCTTATAACAACAGAGTTGAAATCTCTTGTGACTTGGAATTATATACATTTTTCCCAGAGATATGAGGCTGCCTATTTAGAATTGGACAATTGCCTTATCACATTCAAAATTGCCTACTCCCAAATGGAAACAGATATCTGAGATCTCATACAGAGATATTTTACTCTCCCTTGGCACCTAACAACAATTTAATTTTAAAACGTTAACATTGAAATAATGCCCTTCCAAAATTAGATATCTAGTGGAAAATGTTATATTTTTCATACAGATTTGTGTGTGTGTGAAAAAGCTAACTTTCTGAAACAGAAGGTGATAAATCCAGCTGATTGCAATCTCAATACACTTTCACAAGTATCATCAAGAACAGCTTTCTGTATTTATATTTAACTTTTAGCAAGAATAATATGATTGCTAACAGGGAAAGCAGCCATTTCATTTTCTGTTCCTACTGAGAGGCATGCATTATTGTTTGCCACAAAATAAACACAGTGTGTAAACTGTCTCCTAAGAGGCTTAAATGAAAGGTGTAAACATGAGAAAACATTAACATGTGAACATGCTTATTATGGGCTACATGGACTGCAGAGATCACAAGTATCCTTGGCAAGAATGTTAGAACCTCCCTTTCATTCCCCCCTTTCTGGATGTAAAGAAAACTTCCTTGGGATGAAAAGCAGTGTCTTTTCTCCTTGGCAAGTTGACAGATTATGTGCCCTATGTTTTGTCTTTCAAATTAGCTACCAATGCTACAAAGCAAGCATTCAATTTAGAAAGAAACATGGAGTGCCTCTTTCTCTCATCTAAGCATGAAGGGATTCCAGAATAGACCTTGGCAGGGCCCCTATTTCTCATGCTTCCAGCTGCTAGCAATTTAGCTACAGTGGGAGAAATGAGAGAACTTTTCTCTTGAATTGTATGAGCACAGAAATTCAAACTGAAAATCTAGATATTTCTACCCTCCCCCCAATCTATTATTGGCTTCTGTTCTCCTAAAGTAACATTTTAGCAATGTATAATTATGCCCAACAATATTTTACTTTGGAATGACTCAGTGGATGGATTCTGTAGTATAAGATTTGGGTTCTATTGCATACTGTAGTATATGGCTCTGATTACTTGTCTGATTATCTCAGCAATCTTCTTTTTTACAGAAAAGTTATTATACTGAATGGAGAAATGTTGTTTCTCCCAGAAATTATTCAGACTTCCAGAAAGTAGTATTTATTTTCATCTCAGCATTTCTAACTGTGCCATTAATTGTCACCCTTTCTTTTAAGTAAGTGATAGGTTTAGTGAATTGGCAGCCAAATGGAAATCCACTGAAATCACATACATAATTGCATTCACACGCACACACACGTGCGCGCTCACACACACACATATATTCATATACATATTTAAGCAGATACAGTTTTAAAATGCATAAAAGTAGAAAGACTACATAAATGGATACTTTGGGCCAAGTACCCACAATAGCAGTAACAATAGCAATAGCACTTAAACTTATATATTGCCGCATAGGGCTTCACAGCACTCTCTGGGCAGTTTATAACATCAGCACATTGCCCCTCAAAATCTGGGTCCTTTTTACTGACCTCAGAAGGATGGAAGACTGAGTCAACCTTGAGCTTGTCAGGATCAAACTCCTGGCTCTGGGCAGAATTAGCCTGCAATACTGCATTCTCACCACTGCGCCACCAGGGCTCTTGCAGCAAGGCCAGAATTATGATATACACATGATATCATTATGCACTTGTGTCCAGATATCAGATATGAGGCAAGTGGAAAATTGTCAGGTATGTGTTACCGTCCCACCTCCTGCCCTAAAGAGATAGCTTTAAGTCAGGGGTGTCAAACTCACGTCATCATGGCAGTGTCACATGACCTATTGGGACTTTCCCCCCCTTTGCTAGCATGTGACACATCCTGCCCATGGGGCGGGAGTTTGACAGCCCTGCTTTAAGTGATACTCACAATTTTTTAAAAAAATGTTACTTTGAATGAAATTGAAATAAAATAAAACAAAACAAGGGAATTGCTCATTTTAAAATTCAATGAAAAAAGTTAATTACAGCACTGTAGAAATGTTATAGTTGGAAGCTCACACAATAATTTTCACCATCCAGAGTTGAATGAAAGGTAATTCAGGCATATTATTTCCTATGCAAGAAACCTCCCTTATATTAGATTGGACATATCCAACTAACAACTGAAGACAACAAGTATACTTGTATTGTATAATGTTGCCTGATATGGTTAGCAGCTCTCTGAAGCAATTACAAATTCTCAAATAGCCATATCTGCCTCCTACCCCAATTTCCTTCCCTTAAAAGATTCTGGTGTCATCCAACTGCAAGCCATTATAGAAACATGTATAATTTTGTAATTTCAATCCTAAAACTAAAATTCAAGTCTCCACCAAGCAAAATGTTTTTGTAGTTTCTCAGACAGTACATCACATTAAAATAGGTATCTCAAAACCTTCTTTTCGGAAGTCTGTTTGCAACATAAACAGAAATCTGCATTCTTTATCCCGAGTACTGGAATGAATATTAGCCAATGGCATAGAACTGGTCCTGTAACATTACTGGAATTCCTTGGCTAGTGATTCTTAAGAATTTATTTGCATATAAAATTATTGTGCCTCTTTTTGAGATAAACAGATCTGATGAAGCAAAATTTAATGACCAAGGATTTTCAGTCTACAGCTTGTAATGCCTGTTAATCAGCTGCTCTTATATTCTTAATAGAACTACAACTGTGTTTTAGCTTGGCAAACAAAAATAAAGTGACTGCAAGGATAGAGGAAGTATGAGTAGGAAGTGACAAGACAGCAAAATTGAATGTACCCTTGCTCTGCACACAGGCTCCTATTACAAATGGTCCCTGCCTCCCAAGCAGCTGGGAAGGTAGAGGATCAGCACTGGAGAAATTGTTGAGCATCGACTCCAATGTACTAATTCTCCCCTGAAATGTCCCCAACAATCACATACACACAATCTATATAAGATACATTGGGGAGTGGAGGTAATAATACTGACTTTTCTTTGAAATAGTACATTTTAGTTCAATGAAGAAAACTGATTGTATGCACTGGCATCTCAGGCGAGAAGTAAATATCAAGTGAGTGATATGGGGAAATCTGCTTCAAAAATACACTGGGGATTGTTTTTGTAAATAGCTTTGAGAGAGTATTACGAGTATCAGAACAGTAGGAAGCACAACGAAGGTGCATAATGTTTCTCTGCTCATCAATTTCTTGCTCCAAGTCCATCTATTCCAAATGATTCCACATTAACTTTGCAGGATCCAGAATTAGGATGTTATAAGGAGAAAATCATGAGGGGAAAAGGGACAATGAAAAGATTAAGTATCCATCTCTCCAGCCAGGTCTTCTGCTACATTTCAATCCTTCCAAAAGCTGTTTGCTAATTTAGGAAAAAAATGTACATTTCATCCTTCACTAGATGGAGTTGCACATAATATGCAGCTTATCTTTTAGTTCTATGGCTCAACGCCCTCCAAATGTATTGAACTTGTTTTGCTTTCTACTACCCTTAGTGTACATCCAAAATTTATTCTACCATCTGTAAGGGTTAGGGATGGTGTTACTATTTGGAATTGTATGTTATTATCTTTGGGATGGAATATTAACCATGCAGTAGCTTTATAAAATAACTTTCGCTCCTTCCTTACAATGTGCATACACTGAATGTTATTATCAGAATGCAGCAGGAGTTTACCTGAAATCCCTTATTAAAAATCAGGTTGCCGTTGTGGAACAGTGAAGATCTTGTTTTCCCAGTTCATCCAGTGTGAACCAAGAAGATAATCTTATGCAAAACTTGAATTTTGATCAATTGGGCTTTAGCAGTGGATGACTGATAGGATTTTATTCTACCTTTGTGAAGATCCTTCAAGTTCTCCTGTGCTTCCTCAAGAAGATTCTGGCACATAGTATATATATCATTGTATTATAAATTCAAGAACGCAAGGAATTAACAACAACAAAAAAAGGCAAAGTATTTTGCAGATCTACCTTGTTCGAGTCTTTTCATCTGCTGAATCTGATCAACCGTTTTTTTTAGAATCTTGCATTTGTCTGGTTTAACACTCAGGCTGTCAATCTCTCCAATATTGGCTGAAAGCAGCTCTGCCAGCTCTTCTAAGTATTTGTTCTCTTGCTCCCTGCGTCGTTTCTCATTGCTGTTAGAGAAAAATCAATTCATAGTTACTGAATTCTCCATAATCAAAACCTATGTATGGTTTGTTCAAATAACAATTCAAAAGCTAGACCAATAATAAATCAAACCAAATATCTGAGTTCCTTGAATAGTTGGGAGCTTTTGTGAACACATCCTAAGCAGCACCCATAAACTCACTGAAATCCAGTCTGTTTCAACATTAAAACAAGTATGGATGTGAAGGGAGGGACCATCGAGGAGACAGATGACACAAGGCGAAGAGTGAAGCTGTCTAAGCAGATGTAAGAGCATTTATTAGGGCTTATCTTGTGGTGATAAGAGTGGTGAAGTGAGCTCATTTCTTCATTCTACAGAAAGCCAGCTGGTGGCCTCATTTCAAGTGACTAGGTCTCTTTTGATAAGGAGGGGCTGGGGGAATCCTTACAGGGTCTCTTGGAGGAATATTGTTGGCATCTGTTTGATAGAACCACTTGGCTTTGCTTGAACTTGGATTCCAGATGTACAGATCCTATAGAAGTGCCTAAGACTTGTCCAAATTCAGTTATCCAGAGAAAGTCTAAATAGGTCATTCCTAAGAACGTAGACAGGACCCTTATTGCTATAGTTCATTTTTACCTCTGGCTCAAAAGATGTGGGGATCTGGTTGAGGAGGAATCCAGTTCTGACTCAACCCTAGAAAGACAGAGTAGCTTTGGGTTTTTAGTTTCTCACCCCACAATCTGGAGAGGCATCATCTTTGATTTTTGAGGGAACAGCACTTCCCAGCGAGAGCTGGTGTGCAATTCTAGAGTTCTGCTGAACTTATGACCCCTATTTGGTTGGGAGAGGGGGGCGAGCTTTGCACAGAAGCATCTCATGTGCCAACTGCACCTAATGCTGGACTAGGAGGCCTTGCTGACCATCACTCATCATAGTCACTTCCTATCTGGATGACAACAATATGCTATTCAAGGGGCTCCTCTTGAAGGGCATCCAGAAATTACAACTGGTCCAGGATGCAGCAGTGTGCACAGTTTCAAGTGTCCCATTTCAATTTTCTCCATAGGACACCAGCACACTGGCTTCCATTTTTTTTTTCTGGTATGATTCCACATGGTAGTTATCACTTTTTAAGAGCTGAATGGCAGAGGCAGGTTATTTGTGGGGTTACTTCTCCTCGAAAATATTTGCCAACTGTGCCAGGTCCAGAAGGCTTCTAACAGGTGGCTTTTCCACCAAGCACTGGATTAGTATGAAGACAGAACCCAGAAAAGATTACTGTTAATATATTGAGAAATGTTGTTTCAGGGTGCCACAAGTTGGTTTTTGGAAGTTCTTTTTTTTTTTTTAGTAATGTTCATATTGTTATTAGGGTGCGCCATCCAGCAAAATCAATGGGGAAGTCATCAGGAGGTCGTGATCATGTTGGCAGCTTGGAAGTTTCTGGCTTAATATGGCTTCCAAAGCTGACATCATCACTTAATGACCCAGGGGTTCACAGTTTTGTTTTGTTTTTTAATTTATATGCCGCCCTTCTCCGGAGACTCAGGGCGGCTTACAATGCGTTAAGCAATAAGTTAATGATGGAACTGCAGAATTATACTCGTTATGTGGTGGGAACATGTGACAACACAATTTATGATCATATCTCTTAACAATAGCAATTCTGGTCCCAACTGGCATCATTATTTGAGGACTACCTATATATTTTCAATGTCTCATTGTTTGTATCATTTTATCAAATATTTTTAGTGCATTAACTTTTATGACATATGGTATTTTTGTGATTAACTATCAATGGTATTGGTTAGGTCAGCTCTTGAAATTGCTTTCTCAGAAATATCAAAGATTTCTCTTATACAAAGAAATACATGAAGGAAGACTATTTTATTAACTGCTGATACAGGAAGGGGAAAGCAGAAAAGGTCATGGTAGGATGGAGGTGATGAGAACCTCAAAAAGAGAAACTTAAAAGCAGAAAATGAAATCTATGCAGCATGGACATGGTTGAACTAAAGAAGGGTAGAAAGATAAGGACAGGTACAGTAGCTACTGTGATTTAAAATTAGGTTGAATCACATTTCCTTTTCTTTCCTTTTACCGTAAATTACACCTTTAATTTACTTTGCTTGCAAGTTCTTACTCTCTTTCTGTACTTTGCTTACTCTGGAATAGTGTGATTGTATGTATGTGTTTTTCTTTTGAGCTGTCCTTCTAGTTCTTTCCTTTTTACACATAACTTATCTGAGGTGTCAATTCTGTCGTTAGGGCAGAAAAATCCCCAATGTATTGAATTAAAAGGAATTAGGGTTAGGCAAAAAGCAATTGGTAAGTTGCTACTAGGGATAAAATTTGAGGGCAGCATGCCAACAAACAGAGTTAATAAACTAAAAGACAAAAATGAATTAAGAAAG
>JANHZT010004565.1:72051-82557 GCA_032468215.1 Stegonotus admiraltiensis | reverse complement strand
ATAATAATAATAATAATAATAATAATAATAATAATAATAATAATGGTGGCTTACAAACAAACCAACAAATAAAACAAAACCATGGTACCTATGCATGGCTTATGCAAATTACTGAGAATCAGCATCAAAGGCTGCCACCCACACCAAGTTGCTTGACTTGCTGTTTTACTTTAAATCTCAGTTTTATTATGTTTTTTACATGTAGCAAATTGTTTCTAAGACATTTGTTTGAGCAGGGCAGAAGTGAGAAGCGTAAACAGAATCATAAATATCACAGTAAAGGATTCTTCTAATTAGACTAGTAGTAGAGTTCATATAGGCCAGTCTTTCTCGGGCTTTAAGATATGCAGCCTTCAACTCTGAGAATTCTCTAGCCAGAATTCTATCATTAACTCTAGCTAGGGAATTTCTGGGAGTTGAAATCCACATCTTAAAGTTGAGGAACACTGACAGAGGCAAAGGACACTGCTTCAGATTCCACATCAATACAGTGTCTCCACTCTATTTTTAGCATCCAAATAACTTTACAATATAGGTCTATATAAATTCTACCAACATACAGTAGCATTTTACATAAAGCATAATTTACTTAGGGTCTTTTTTGTTGTTAGTTGCGAAGTCATGTCCGATCCATTGCGACCCTATGGACAATGTTCCTCCAGGCCTTCCTGTTCTCTACCATCCTCTAAAATGTGAAAGAAACCCTGCTGAATCAGAAAAAAATGTCCACTATGTCCATTAAATAGTGGCCACTGAAATTATTCTAGGAAGTTCTCAAATAAAACATCTGCGCAGCTGTGCTTTTTAGACAAGATGAATTTTACATATGGTCTGATAACTGTTAGCATAGCTGACATTTAATATACCTGAGAAACTTTAATATAACTGAGAAACTTCCATTGTTGCAAAATATTGAAATGGATATCCTACCATCCCATGTGGGGTTCAGCACATGGAGGCCACAACCGAGACATTACTTAAATTACATTGGGTTAAATAACATTTGCATTGGTCCTCCATATAGCAAATTCCAGGTAGGACTTCCATTGCAATATTTTGTAGCAACAGAGGTTTCTGGGATATATTAAGGTCAGCTATAATTAAATAACACTGGACAGAGTCAGTTTGTAAGGCATCAGGCTAGAAACAGAACTGGTTTGACACACATCTTGGGACCTGCCAAGTGTAGTGCCCTAGCTGATAGCACACCCATGGCATACCTCTTCTGCTAAATTTGATGAGTTGGCAAATATAATCAGAGAAAAGTGGTCCTTCAAATAACCTGATCCCATGTCATGAATTCTTGAACCTTGTGTTTGCATGTTAGCTATACAGTGTTGTATCTCCTGAATAGTATAATAGTATCTGAGAATGACTTTTAGGGACAAGTAGAAGAAATGCTGCCTAGGAAACAATCAGACAAGAAAGGGGGAAGCCCCCAGGGATTTAATAATCAGAGGAAGAAACTTAGGAAGTACCTGCCCTAATTTATCAGGTGGTTAGAAATGGCTATGGAACATGTATACCTCCAGAGAGATTCTGGAGGTATCAGAGAGATACCTCCAGAGAGTTTCTATCTTGCAATAGAATTGCAAGATTCTATTAATGTAGCCTTACAATGAAGTAGAATTAGCTCATCTGGTCATATTTCCTATCTGGTTTACATCGGAGAGTTGAAGAAGCTTCTTGGATGAGAAGCAAAACATCTTCTAAGAAAAATAAGAAAATCCAGTTGCCTCTTGTAAAAGCACCTTTGGAACAACCATGACCTGGATGACTGAGAATCTCCATAGACATTTAGCTATGCACTTTGGGATGAACACCCTCAAATGATGCAGGAATATGAATGGATTTCCAGAAAAATTGCGGACTACAGGAATCCTTTCAGCAATTCCAAAAAAGCTCCACGCCCTTTTGCACTACTCAGTTGACCTTGAGGACACAGACAAACCTCCAAGTAGCCTCAACAACTCTCTAAAAGAATGCAGATGACCAGCTGTCTGCAAGGAATATAAATCCTTCCATTCTCCACTATCCTGTCAGAGCTGAAGAAGTTTCTTGGATGAGAAGGGAACCATCTTCATAGAAAAACAAGGAAGTCCAGTTGCCTCTTGAAAAAAGCACCTTTAGGAGAGCTGACATCAATCCGACTGATGCCTCAGTAGCCAATAGGAGCAGGGCAGAGCCCAGCTTCTGACCACATCATCACTAGTATAATTATGGATGCATTTTATATCATTTCTACAGCAAAACGTGTTGTATGAGAAGAGGACAAACTTCACTTCTAAACTGGAACAGCTAAATTTGAATCTACAGTGTATTTGTAATGAGCTGGAGATGAAATAACAGCAGCATCGTGGGGACTTGATACAGAAAAACAATGAGGCATCTTCTTGATGCAGTTAGCTGGATGAAAAGAAAAGCCTTAAGTTGGAAATTATATTTTAGCCAATAAAGCCTTTTGCGGGCAATTCACATTGTTGATTTGTATTTAATTGGTAATCAACTACTATTCTAAGATCTTTGACACAATTACTATTTGCAAGTCACATACCTATAGATCACTATATCTATGCATTTCTTTTATTTTCTACATGAAGAACGTAGCACTGTCTTTATTAGGTTTCGTTGCTATTTTCAGCCCACTTCCCTAACCTACCAAAGAAATTGTACTTGTCTCTAATCTCATTTGTATGTTTCTGCAGACATTTCTTTGGTGGAGAATTGCATTCAAGCATTCAGAGAGAATTTCAAATACCACACAATAACTGGAATTTGATCTATACTATAGTTTGGGAAGTGCAAAATAGATGAGATCATATTAAAATATGAACTTTTTCTTTCTTATTCTGTGGCACTCAGCAATTTACTCTGGTAGACTTCAGTATGCACAGCTCTGGAGTGACCTGAGATTGCTATTCAGATCTTCAGTCTCAAACACTACCAATCAAGGAGGCTGGATAGCTAACTTCCCATTATGGTCAAGTGAACAATTAATGCAGTAATCTTTCCACATCTACTAATTTTATTTATAGAAGGCGAGAGTGTCTTACATATTTGTACTGTCATACCACTGAAGTGCTCCAGTTTCTTCCCCTCCCCCCACCAAATACCAACCATTGTTCATGTGGTCTCTTTAGCTCTAACCCAAGATATTATTTACTAAATTTGCTAGTACCTTGCACATGCAAATCTGATGTTCTATTCCTGAATTGCAGCCCCCCCCACCAAATACTGTAAGCTACTCATTCTATTTTTCCAGACTTTGTAGTACACTAGCACAGTGGTAGGCAAACTTGGCTCTTTCACGCCCTGTGGACTTCAACTCCCGCCTACCACTGCACTAGCACATGTAATACGCGCAGCCCTTCCTCAAATGGATGGTTTTTTTTCTTTTTCCTCTAAAACATTCAAGTTGTTGTTAAGTTGCTAAGTCATGTCCAACTCTTTGATACCCCATAGACCATAGCACACCAGGCTCCCCTTTTCTGTGTTGTCTCTCAGAGTTTGCCCAAATGTTCTTTGGGTCAATGACACTATCTAACCATCTCTGCTTTCCCCTTCTCCATTTACCTTCAATCTTTCCCAACATCAGGGGCTTCTGCAATGAACCCTCTGTTTTCATTAGGTGGCTAAAGTATTTGTGCTTCAGTTGCAGAAAACATTCAAGAGAGTCTAGTATCACAGACAAAAACAGCAGAGGCCATGGAGATAAAATAGGAAATGAAGTATTTAAGTCAAAGAGCAACTATGGGAAATGCAATCTTAAGCAATTAAAGATTAGTGGTAAAGAGAAAGCATTTGCTTAGGGGAAAAATTGCATTTCCATCCATGGGGGACCATAGTCCCTTAAGAGCTTGGGTTATTCACAAAGTTGCTGTATTTTTCTTTGGGCTGAGAACAACAGTCACCAGAGTTAACAACACTGCTGTTGACATTTGTTCAACCTGGGATGAAAAAACAGTCAGATGAGAGTCCCAAAAGGAACAACATTCTTTCAACTCACCTACAGTATGTCTCCTGTAATATGTAGTATGTAAACAGTTTCAAACTATTATTGCTAACAATTATAGTTAGCAATGTTGCTCAGCATTTAATCAGGTATAAAGAAGTAGCCAATAGTATGTTCCAAGTTATGCAAATTACAGAAAAATATAATATTCCAATATTCGAATTTCAGAGTTACAATACAAAGAGTTTGAGATTCAACTCCATTGAACTGAAGTAAATTCAAATTTTAAAGCTGAAATCAACTGTCTGCACAAACCATACTAGCTAAATTTAAACTGTTGCTTTTTCTCAAATGCCTGTCTATCCTTGGAAAAAAAATGCAAAACTTGGATCAACTATAGCTTACTACTGTACTTCAATGTTTCAGGAGCATCAATTTTTTTAGTCCTTTCAATTCAAATAAACGAATTACCAAAACAATAAATCTACTTTCCAAAACCTTGTATGTTATCATATAAATAGCAATTAATGGCCAAAGACCACTGTTCAAAACTATCTTAGCACACGCTGAGCAAAACTCATTCTGAATTCTGATCTAAACATTTGCTGGATATGTGTTATCTTTCAAACTATAACTGAAACTGTTTGTATACATAACTTTGATGAAGCAGATCTGGGAACAAGACTCACCAGATGCTTCTCTCTAGAGATAAACATAATATACTGTAAGTGGACATTCTGGAGATAATTATAAATATGGATAGACAAATTCACATATAACGTGAGATATATGGCAATAATCTCATTCCATCTCGGAACATTGCTATCTCTTATCTATTGAAAAAGCAATAAATAGATATCATAACAATCTTAGCTATCTCTTTAACAAGTAAAGCAAAGCTTAAAAGCTGAATTCCATTTGAAGAATGCAATGAAATCTCACTTCTTCATTCCTTCTGAGCTTCTTTCTCTTCCTTTCATTTAATATACAATCTGCTACAGGACTCTACTTACTGGATAATTCTCTTCAATTTCACATATTCTGAATAAATGAAATATATCTTATTAAACAGCACAATCATATTTTTCTTTCTTGATATGTTGGTTATAAAATAAAATTGCAGCAGGAAAAAGGAACTTTAATTCCCTGCATCAACAAACCATGCCCACATGATAAGAATATAACTACGGTATTTAGTAACGGTATAATCATGGCTATTCATAGTATTAGATCAGACACATTTTTATTTCTTTTAAGAACTTTCCTTCATTGCATGCCAAAAGATTCACAAGGTGTCTTTCATAAACCTAAAAAGGCAGGCCAGCAGCTACAAATGGTTATTTGGAGAATCAACTTAAAATTTCCATTTCACACTGTATCATACCAATTCATTATGGAATAATCTTTCTCACTGATATACCTCATAACTTTATCAAAACATTCTACACATGCGAACACACATTTTTGAGTTTTCTTTAACTTCTGCACTTCGCATTATTTTTAATGTAGTACTGACTACTTTTTTAAATGCAGTCGTCAAAACACTGCACAAAATTACATATTGCCCTCTTACCCCATCCGTCAATAAAAGATTCTTTGCATACTACTCGCGCTGCTGGGATGTTTACTAAAGCTACAACTGGCTATTCAAAAGGGAAGGATAATGCATGAATGAATGTGCCTTATACACAAACTCCACAAGGACTACTGGAACTCTAGTGTCAGGCTATATCATGAAAGTCTCACCAACATTCTTTCTCCCCAAAGACAATTAAGGTGAATCAATCAACAGTTTCATGTTTACATCCATCTCGCTTGCAGGTCTCAGGAAAACTCAAAAATTGATCATAGTATCTGGTTTTTATTTCAGCTGGGAATCAGTTGTGGAGATGGAAAGCATATGTAGTTTATCCCAAAAGGTGTTTTTTTTTCCAAGAGGCAACTAGACTTTCTGGTTTTTCTTTGAAGACATTTCATTTCTCAGCCAAGAAGCTTCTTCAGCTCTGAAGAGAAATGTCCTCAAAGAAAAACCAGAAAGTCTAGTTGCCTCTTGAAAGAAGCACCTTTGGGATAACCATGACCTGGATGACTGAGAATCTCCATAGACATATTTTGTTTAGTAGATTCAAAAAATTAAGTTAAAAAAGCAGTGGTTCTAGAACATGTGAACTGACACATATTGTCTCTATGCATCTAGACCAGTGATTCCCAACCTCGGCCCAGTCCACAATGGGAGATGAAGTGCAAATATCTCAACAAGGTTGAGAAATACTGATCTAGACAATGTTCTTCCCTCATTCAACAGGGACAAGGAATATAGGATATACTGCATACCTGCAACTACAGTGCTGTCTGTTTCTTTCAATGCTATCATATAAAACAGAATTAAATGCCTGAAATTCCACTCCAGAATCAAATGGCAAGATAAGGGCTCAAAAACTGAGCAGAGGAATGTATAGATACCAAAGTTTTATATAAAGTTCAGATTTTACTCTCCTTGCTTTCCCATGAATACTGATTAATTATCAACACTTTAAAAACCAAGAAAATAGAAGGGACCAAGTTTTTCTCCTATAGTTCCTTATTTTAAAAAAACCGACTTTCTTGGTCCTTAATTACCCATTCAGCTGATAACAATGAAGAGACAATGAATTGCAGAAAGAAAGGCTACCAAGGATACAGACCTTTGAAATGATTACTCTGTTATTGAAATGGTTTCTTTGCCTAGATAAAAACGTTTGGTAGTTTGCTTGAAGTACCCAAAGCAAAATGGAAATGTCTTCCTTTGACTAATTGCTGTTGTACCTGGCTATAATCTACCTAATGAATGACCAAGCTTTTGTCATTCATAATGTATCGAGAAATGGAGTGAGAGTGCTAAGATTTGCAAAAATACAAAATATCCTACCGCTTTATTCCAACTATAATATAAATGTGGTGACAGAAATGCTATTCAGTTGCTAGTTCAGTTGAAATATTTTAGGATTTTAAAATATGTATATAGTGCTTGTTGAGTCAATTCAGTGCCTGTTAATAAATCTTTTGTTTCTTTCTTAAAAAACATAACTGCCAAGAGAAAATACAATTGATTGTTCATTTATAATATAGATTTTTAATTTTCACTATTCATTGGCAAAGAACCTGAAGAGTTGATTTAACTTAAACATATTTTTAAAGATTACAAACAACTTCATGCAGTAGATAATGTTTACCAAAGGTTTCTAACATGGTAGCTATATTAAATCTGTATCATGCCTGCTCCTAACCTTGATGCCCTCCAGAATACTCAGCAATAGGGAATTATAGCTTTCTGTGGAATTCTGTGAGTTGAAGTCCAGATATTAGGAGAGTGCCAAAACTGGGGAATGTTACAGACATTCAAAGGCCTCTGAATACTGACTTCTGGAAAAGCAATGGTGGCCTGAAGATGGTTCCATAGGAGTGCAGCTGACAACCACATTGGAAAGAAGAGCCCCAAAACTCCTCTACAGATCAAGGAGAGAACCTGGGATCACCCATACTACTCCATACAGATGTTCCCTATGACAAGATTGCAAAGCAGCAATCTCCAGCAGGCTTTAGGACCCTGAGAGCCAAGAACTCAGGTTTGCCCAAGCCAGTTTGGAGTCTTTAAAATCGCACTGCTCACTTTCTCTCTTAATCACAGGAAATGGCTTGTCAATTGCTTTTTGGGTAATAAGAACATTCAGAAGGATATGTTTTACTAAGGTTGATTTTCACTCAATCCACAGTGAAAGAGGTTTCATGTACCGTAAGTTAAATATGTATTTCATGTAATAACTTTAAAAAATTGGAAATAACCAACAAAAAAGTAATTTTGGAAAATTTTAAACACACTAAGGGGCCAGATTGACAGGAAATAAGATTTTGAAATGATTATAAGAATACTTCTTGTGGTTTGTTTAAAAACCTATTAAAATATATGAAGATTTTGAATTTGTATATGAATTTTTTTCCCTGGGAAAATATGGATTAGGGAAAACCATAAAACGGGATATACTACATGCTAAAGAACTAAAGATTATAATTAAAGGGAAAGACCCACTAATACAGAATGGAGAAAAATATTTTAACTCTGGAAGAATTCAAGGATATTTGGTAACAATGTATTCAGAACTTTCTTTTAAGATTACTATAAAAATGAACTCAAAAAAGGAAATAGAAGAGATACAACTGAGAATCAGGCTATTTTAGGTTTAAAATTGACAGCATTTAAAATTGACAGGATACAATAATACATTGACAAACATATACAAGACTTACAAATAAAACCAGCTAATGTTTTCATAGCTAAAAGGGGCACACAAATAACAACCCAGAAGAGTCATGTGAATGTATAGATTCAATTCAGAAGAGTGACTTGGACAAGTTTCTTATTCAGGATTTACAAAAGAGAAATGTTTTACTTATAAAACATTCCTGAGAAAAGATAAAGAGAGAATGAAAAGTAATAAGTTTTTGGGACACACTACTTAAAAGGATAAACATCAAGAGATTTAAAAGTAAAAAAAAGGTTTATAACTAATCTGATCAAGATTAAAATGTATATTGTTAGATACTGTTGGGTATCTTACTGGAAAAATTTAGTAAAGAAAATATATATTTGATTATACATGTAATAACGGAAGCAAGAATGGTATTTGCACATAATTGGAAAGCAGAAAAAAATCCTACAAAGGGAGAGCTAATTAAGAAAATATTAGAATGTGCAGAAATGAGTAGATTAACATTAGCAATTAGAGGGAAGGAAGAATCAGAGTATTACAACATATGGAGGCAATTTTATCAATGGATAGAGACTGAATATAGACAACAGACAATGTAAAAATAAGAAACATGGGAAAAATATGTTGTAATACATTAAATTTAAATATAAGAAGAAAGATAAATATGTACTAAGAAAATGATGATAAATGTTGAATATGATGACACAAAAATTTTTGTACCCAGATGTCACATTGATTGATTGATGAATTGTTTGTTTAAAAATAAAAAACTTATATATATAAAAAAAATATTAAAATGTACATGATTTTTTTCACTCTGAACCTTTATGGGTTTTTCTTGACCAGAATGATGAGGCTTTACAGATTTGTTTATAGATAAAATAGGGGAAGAAGAGATTTTTTTGGCTGCATTTTTAGGGAAAGCGGTGAGCTATGGTATTACAATTGAAAGAGTTAAACATGTAAAGGAGTTTCTGAGAGGAGATAAAGAGAAGGTGGTAAGAAATTAATTTGTGGGACATTAAAAATGTAATTATTATGATTATTTCTTAGTGGCATTTTTTCCTAAGTTTGAATGATTAGATTTTAAAGATAAGATGGGAAGAAGAGTTTTGTATTTTTTTGTATTTTTAGAGAAAGTGATAAGTTACCATGTAAAGGAAATAAAATTGATTTACTTGTTTAAGTAAGGTTATAAAGAGGTTTTTGGATGAAATGTTAGAAATGATATAAATTACTGAAATTGTTTGACATATCTTGATGAAAGGGAAAGACGTGTGTGTGTGTATCTTTTTAAATATTTTTCTCCCTTTCTCCACTCTTTTCATCTCTTTTTATTTTTAGTATTTTTATATTTTTTCTTAAGTTGTACTAGGTTTTTATTTTTGTATTTTAAAACTTCAATAATAAATATTATTTTTTTAAAAAACCCAAAGGCCTCTGAATATCTATTGCTGAACAGGTGATAGGAGGAGGACATTATTGCCTTATTGCTCTGTGAAGAGACTTCGTTTGATGGCCAACAGGTTTAATCCAGTAAGGCTGCTTTTATGTCCTTAAGCATTAAGCTTAACCACTTCAATGTATATTGGCAAATGCACTAATGAAACAGCCACTCTTCTATATCCTCGTCTCGCAAATAGTGTATGGAAAGCAGCTATCCAAAGTATTTTTCTATATATGAAATGCCTTTAAGATATGTTCATACTATGTGTGCAGATTACATACATTCAAATAATAGAAGAGATTCATTCTACGTACTGCAAATATGATCTTAGAACTATATGAAAATACAGCTATATAAAGTATACCAATTTAACATTAGGTGCCAAAACACTCAGCAATTGAAGGTCTAAGTCAACAAGGGCTTCCCTGGTGGGAAAGAAAGATTGAGCTTTATTGCATCATCTGATTCCTTTAGAAATAATCACCCTGATTAATCAATCTTTTTAATTGGAAAAGAACAGTTTATGTTGCCCACATTTTTCACATTTTGAAGAGGCACCAAAAGTTCTTATTTTCCCAAAGTATAGAAAAAGAAATCAAACAATAAAATATTCCATATGCTTGCTTAAATGGTGACTGCTGTACTGAAGGGACAAGCTTTATATGACTTCTAAACTCATAGAAGTAAATTTAAAAAATTACTATAACTATCTAGAAAGGCAGTCTTATTATTATACCATCATTATCCTCATCTTCTCTATTACCTATCTCCATATCTTAAGACTATAACTTCATTGCTTGTATCTTACGATTTATATTGTTTACTTAGTATCCTAATATGATTTATGTTGATTGCTTATT
>JANHZT010004564.1:79906-92317 GCA_032468215.1 Stegonotus admiraltiensis | reverse complement strand
CATTCACAACTTCTGGAGGCAAGTTGTTCCACTGATTAATTGTTCTAACTGTTAGGAAAGTTCTCCTTAGTTCTAAGTTGCTTCTAAGTTCTAAGTTCTAAGTTGCTTCTTTCCTTGATTAGTTTCCACCCATTGCTTTTTGTCATTGCTTCAGGTGCTTTGGAAAATAGCTTGACTCCCCCTTCTTTGTGGTGGCCCCTGTGATATTGGAACACTTTTTTCTTTGAAGATTTTTCTCATCCAAAAGCTTCTTTGGGATGAAGCACCTTTGGGATGACTTCTGCAAGAGTTTTGGGCTTGTGTGAAATCCAAAATTTCAAACATTTTTCCAAGTGTGCAGACCCCACTTCATATGCAGTTCAGTCATCAATACTTAGAAGTTGTGTCGTGGTAACAAGCACATGCTATTTTTAAAACAATATAGAGGCGTCTGGAAATCTATTTCAGTTAGCAGGCTTGCAATTTAGGGCTTGGATTTGAAAGAGCTGCTTTGCAACACACAAACACGTATACTAATCCACTTTTCTTCTAATCATTAAAGCAGCTATGTCTTTTGCAAGGCTCAGGTATCGACTTCTAAGTCTGCTTCTAGCTGACTCCACCTAGCTGTCTGTCAAAGCACACAGGAGAAATGCAACGTATCTGATGTCTTTCTTCATGCAACTAAATTCAGCAGGAAATAGTATTTCTGATATTTGGCAAATTGCTGTTAAATTTGAGTGGAAAACATTGAGGATAACAAGAAAGAGTTTGGAGCTATTTTCAGCCTCCAGGTTGAAGGGTCAGCCTCTACATAAAAGCATCTAATATTTAAAAGGTGCTTCCCCGCACCCCCAAGAAGTTTCTTCAGAACTGAAGAAGCTTTTTGGGTGAAAAGCAAAATGTCTTCAAGCAAAAAACAAAGTCCAGTTGCCTTTTTTTTTTAAAAGCACCTTTGCGACAACCATTACTAAGAATCTTCACAGACATCTAAAATTCAACATTTTTGCTGAAACAAGAACCAGTTTGGTCCAGTGGCTAAGGCACAGGCTAGAAATAGAAAGACTGTTAGTTCAAGTCCTGCCTTAGGCATGGATGAGTCATTCTCTCACAGGCCAACTCATCTCACAGTGTTGTTGTTGTGAGGAAGATACCCTGTTTTCCCCCAAAATAAGACATCCTCTGATAATAAGCCCAATCGGGCTTTTGAGCACATGGCAATAAGGCTAAGTGCTTATTTCAGGGTTCAAAAAAATATAAGGCAGGCTCTTATTTTGGGGAAAACACGGTAGGAGAAGGAAACAGTATTAGATCTTAGCTGCTATTGTTTATAAAAAATAATAAAGGCAGAATATAAATAAAATAAATAAACCAATCAACAAAGCCACCTATGGAAACCGTTACATGGGTGTCACTTCCTATGGACTGTTATCCCGTGCATTTGTTGAAACTGTTCGTGGGATTACAGCCAGCATTTCTGTAACGTATTTTAGCAAAACTTGCCAAAGTGGCAGCAGAGACTGTGAAGGGCATAATTGAGTACTATGCATCATCATGTTCTTTCTTTATTTGGAAAAAAGAAGTTCATTCCAGGGAAGCTGCCTGTCAAGAAAATAACTTTTAACAAGCTACCACAGGCAAACTTTGGAAGGTATTAAAAAAGAAACAACTTTTTTCTTGAACATTCAAGTCTTCCAGCAAAAGCTGTGTTCTAAACCTCAAAGAATCCACCATTCTAGGCCTGTGCTTAAAAGAGAATTTGCCTGTGAGGTAGAAAAATGGCTCTAATTTTGTTTCCAAAGAAGTATTTACGGAGGCGGGGTGATGAGCAGGGTGGTGGGATTTAGAGCTTTTAATATTGGCTGGATCTCTCAGAATAGCTCACAGGCACATTTTGGCATTCTTTACACACCCAACAACACTTAAAAGCAGATTTGGTTATCGAAGGAATTAAGAGTTCGTTATTAAATGAAAAATGAAAACTCAGAGCTTTAAATTCAGGATTCAGAATACTGTAGGGACAGCAAGTTTTTCAGAAAATAATTCACAAAAGGTTAATTGACCCTTGAGTTTTCTGGTAACTTAGATAAACTGGAAAAGGGGAAAGGTCTTTTATCTCTATTTGAAATCAAGTGGCTGGAAATTTTTTCCCATTCTGAAAATAGCTCCCATCTGACATTGCGGAATGCCACGTACTTCACCCATTCTCCCATCTCTCTTCCTGTTATAACAGTCAGATGCTAAGCCAATTCTTCGCCTTGAAAAGTCAGCCTGACCTTCAGTCATCAAATTATGACTAGAGTTTATTTAAACATGTACTCCTTTCTTCTCTAGGTCCGGGTCTTTGTGAATCAACTGTACCGTCCGGATATAGTAAGAGACATCCAACAGAACCCAGATTTGCAAGCTATCCGTATAGCTTCGGTAAATCCCATCTTGGATCCTTGGGTCTACATTCTGCTGCGCAAGACAGTCTTGAGCAAAGCCATTGAGAAGGTCAAGTGTCTTTTCTGTCGCATTGGTGGAGCCCGGCGGCAGCACTCAGGTAACAACTGCAACTGGGCTGATGGTCGCCGGACCTCCTGTGTCACAGCCAGCCATTCACCCTCCTTCATCTCCCGAGAGTTGAGGGAGATTAGTAGCACTTCACAGACTCTGCTATACCCGCTGGAGCCAAGTGAAAGGACGATCGGAGACCGAATGCTGTTACCAGGAACCAGCAGCTGTCTGGCTCAGTCAGACACTACATCTATAAGGACCTTAAGGAGTTCAAACACCTCAGAGTCCTCTCAGGGGCAAGAGTGTGAGAATACCTTTTTGGTGAGTGAACTAAAACCTAGCGGTAGTGGCACTCCTAAAGGCAACTCCCTTCAAGTCACTTTTCCCAGTGAAACTCTGGACTTGTCGGAGAAGTGTATCTAAGCAGTAGAAAGAAGTTAAGAGACAATTTGATCCTTAAGTCAAGCTGGGAGGAACTGACACAACAGACATAACAAATGCCCATCTTTGCCCTCCATTCTGTTGACCTAAGGCGTACACCTGAAGCTTATCTGGATTTCCTTGTCCTAAGCTTGAGGATGAAATAGCCATTTAGGGCAAGTTGGACTTGGAAATGTGCACCAGACAGGAATCCATGAGAGACGTTGAACTAGCCGCCATCTTGATTTGCACCTCCCTCAACATTGGTTCCAAGATGCAGCTGTTGGATCTTTCCTGTTCTGTGATAAGCACAGGTTTCAGCAGGGCTTTATTACTGCTAGAGACTCATCCTCTGCCATCAAACCCTGCCAAAGCAACAAAGGAATGTAATGGTGTCTGAAGCACAGGCTGCTGCTTGTTGCCTTACCTTGCCCTGGGAGATAGGACTGTTTTCACAAAGTTTGTGTTGGAAAAAGTCGCCAATCTTCTCCATCTGTACATGACTGAAGCATACTTATTCCACTCCAACCTCCCCTCTTGGCTTCATAGTTCAGAGAGATTCATTACAAGATAGTTGCCAATGGAGGAACAAACTGGTCCAGTTGTTATGGAACTGATAAATCTCTCTTATTGTGTGAAAAAAAAATGTGAATTTTTCTGGCTGAAATGTTGTGACTGACTGTATTTAAGGAATGTATATTCTTCTCTGTGAGAAGGTTAATTATTAATACAAAGTATAGAAAAAAATAATATGGTCAGATCCTCCTTTCTTCTTAATGTATGTGGGTTAGATAAATTTTGCATTAGATTTTTCAAATTTGCAGACTCAAGAAGCCAGACTAGAGCTGATTGATAAGACAAGAGCTGAGGAATCTGGAATTACATGGGAAGACGTTTTGATGCCACTATAGAAATAATAAAAGCTTTATGTTTTTAAAATGCTTCTCATATTTTCTTAAGTCTCTTTTTGAGTCGAGCTTGACTCTTTGTGACTTCATGGACAGAGCTATGGAACTGCACATCCTTAAAAAGAAATAAAAATTATGTGTGGTGAATTTCCCTTCAAAATGCAAGTAATTCCTAGCTAAGCTAATAATGCAGTTCTGTTAACATCTGGTATGTATGGATGCCACACTGAGGCTTTACTCAGAAGTACATCCCACAATTACGGTAACAATTCTTGCTGATTTAGGCATTTCCTTCACATGTGTGCAAAATCAAAGTCCAAAACATGCATCCATAGTCAACATCCTCTTTGCCTTATTCTAAATGTGTTTGCTCAGATATTTCAGAATTTAGTACAAGAAAGCCTCTTAAAAGACCATAATCTAAGGGCTGCCTTACTTAGCCAACTGTACAGCCTCTGCTGTTTGTGTACTTATGGCAACCTCGGTCTATTATGAATGTTAACACATATTCAAATGAGTATCACATCACGCTTTGCATTATCAGTGTCCATATAGGAACTGGCAGCTGTACAATACATGCCATTACCATTCTTGTAAACATCCTGTTAAAAGATTTTTCTTATCTGCTATACAGTCCTCTCTATTTATATGATGATATTGTTGCCAAATGCTTACGTGAGCAATATTTTTCCATTTATCCTTGTTACGGTTGCAATTAGTCTTCCCCAGCCTGTATGAAACTGATAAAAGATTTGCAAACAACCAAGCTTCGTTGGCTGAGAATTCTAGGGGTGGTGTATCCGAGGCATCTGGAGGTAGGATTGCTGTAGAAGAATGGAAAAATGCAGGAAACTCCAAACACGTTTATTGTGCACACCACTGTGTAAGTTATTCTAGAGATGGTTGTTGGGTCTTTTGTGATTCGGAATGCATGTTGCAATTATCCATTTTCAGTTGTAATGAATTTGGAGCATGAAAAAATACCACATCATTGTTTTTGTGGCCTTTCAGTTATTTCTGACATTTGTTACAGCAAATATTGTAGTTTGCACTAATGCTTTTGGAATAAAGCATAAAGAAAGACTATGCTTTAAAAACCAATTTAATTGATTTGAGCACTAGAACTGAAAGAAAAAGCAACTATGGTGTGGTCTATTTATTAAAAACAATGACAGGTAAGATTAGGAAAAACATTAGCCTTAAAGTTTCTCTCCATAAAAAAAAATCTCTAAAGCCACTGGAAATTTATGTTTTCGAATGCTATGTTCAAAGAATTAGATTGTTGTGTTCAGTATTATTATCCTGTATTGATGTTCAAGGTCTGGTTTTTGTCAAGGAAAAAGCACGTTGTGTTGCTTATTGTGGTTTTCATGTAAATTGGTTTTCATGTAAATTGCTTTCCATTGGAAACAGAATTTTGAGCCTGACTTTCAGAGACGGCTTATGAAACTGGCTATCCTGGTACAAAGCTTTTTTTTGGGAAATCTTTATTAAATGCAGACATACCCACTGGGTAACGAAGTCGGTGTCTGTGCCCGCTTACTCATCCTTAGCATAACTTCACGGGAAGACCCTCACATATTCATAAACCCAATACACACAAGTTCTAAACATTAATTTAGAGGCAGTAAATATAAAATGCCCAGCCCTAAAGATGAGGTAGAAATCAATTACTTAAAGACTTCTGTGTTTCACCCCATAATAAATCCTTATGTCCAGAATTATGTGCTCAGCTGATGACCCAATAAGATTGGGGATTCTTCTTGAGTTATATTAATCAAGCTCATTCAATATAACCATTCTAGACTTTATATATTTACACCAGTGGTGGGTTGCTCCCGGTTCGGTCTGGTTCTATAGAACCGGTAGTAAAACAGGTGGGAGGCTCCACCCACCTGCCATGATGTCATCATGGGTGATCTGTGCATGCGATCCCACTGCAAACCATTAGTAAAGGTAAGTGGAACCCACCCCTGATTTTCACACAAATTTTGTTCACACGGGAAAAACACAGGAATAGTCACCAACAGTTTAGGCATGCCGAACATAACCCAGCACTGGAAATGAAGAGTAAGATTGATAAAAGACATAACCAAAACAACCAACACCCAAAACCCCCCAGTATGCTTGTGTACTTCATGAAATTATTCAGTAAAGCTACATATTGGGAGAGAAAGCCTTGAAGTGATGTTTCATCCTACTAAACAAATTTTATTACTGGAAAGTACAGCACTCAAGATCAACAGAAAAAAGCCTTCACATGCTCAGAAGAGCTTATTCCATGCTGTTTACATTCAACCTGGATCCAATTCCACAAAGTGCTTCAGACCATGCCAGTGTGCAAAGGTAGCCCTAGTCTGCTATTAAAAAGAAGCATCCTTTTCCAGAAATATTGATCAGCGGATACACCATCCTGGAGAAAGATACAGCCCATTTAAAGAAAGGTCCTAGGACCGCACACCCACTTGCCAGAATGGGCCAACTCGCCACAGCCAACACACTGTGGGACAATTTAACAATTCTATTTATTTAAAATAAATTTAAATATATATTTTAATTTTTCCCATTCACCTTTCATTCCGTCTTGCATCCTTTCAATGATTCTATTTCTTTCATATTAGTGTAACTCTTGTCCTGCAGTAAATTATCCTGCAGAGAGTTGGCCATGGCAAGTTGGCCATGACGAGTTAGCCGTGGCAAATTGGGCATGGCAAGGGGGACTCGGAAAGTTGGCCGTGGTGAATTATCACTCTCCCACCTGCACACCTATCTGCTCCACCACCTGCTCCAAAAATGCCTTTCTTGGATCAAGTCAGAGCTACTGCTGTCTTCTGTAAATGCTGTGGCAGCAATTTCATTTTCTAGGTTTTTTTTTGTAGGATGCAGTACAGGTACTCCTCGACTTACGACCACAACTGAGCTGAAAATTTGTTGGTAAGTGAGACAGTTGTTAAGTGAATTTTGGCTCATTTTACCACCTTTTTTTGCCACAGCTGTTAAGTGAATTACTACAGTTGTTAAATTAGTAACATGGTTGTTAAGTGAATCTGGCTTCCCCACTGATTTTGTTTGTCAAGAGGTCGTGAAAGGTGATTAAACACCTGAACACTGCAACCATCATAAATATGAGTCAGTTGCCAAGACTCTGAATTTTGATCATGTGATGATGGGGATACTACAACAGTCGTAAGTGTGGAAACGGTCATAAATCATTTTTTTTCGCTGGCACTATAACGTTGAATGGTCACTAAATGAACTGTTGTAAGTCGAGGACTACCTGTACTATATACAGTTAAGATACCATTATTTGAAGTAAATGGAAATTCTGAAATTATATATATATTTACAGGTGGCTAAAACAGTCTTGAATAAATGGGAGACAAATTTCTTCCATGACAAAGGCTTAAGCGATTTATGTCCAACTTTTGATTTGTGTGGAAATTTTATGAAAATTACATTTATGCAAAGCTTTTCACCTGAACCTGGATGAGGATAAAAGTAAGATAGAAAAACTCACTATCTTCAAACAGCGCTTCAAATGATTATAATCAACTCTGTATAAATGTACCAATTGTTCCTGCTGGCCTAATGCTGCCTCTGCTTTAAGAAGTTTATTGAGGCCACCAACAAAGCTTCTGGATTAAACCTAGGAAATGCTATGCATAGAACTTATCTTTAAGAACTAGACAGGAACTGCCAGATTTACCCTAAGCAGCATAATTATACACATACTTTTCTCTCCACTGAATATTCCAGAAAGGCATCAAACATGGATTAAACAAGACTCTAAAGCAGCAGAACAAACTGTCCCTAAAAAGAATGTTTTCGTGGGTTTTGTTTTTAACCCCTCTGCATTTCTCTCATTTCGAGTGATGGCTTAGACATATTAATTTATCTACAGCATTTTCATACTGCCCATCCACAGGATTTTAGGTTGAATAGCCATCACAAGGGCAAAATACTAAAAGGTCTGTGACTGTTTCTTTACAGTATGTTGTTTTATTTTAGGACTGAAATAATCCTTTAAAAAGTGTTTCTAAAGTCTGATTGCAGACGTTATCCTGCAATAGATGTGTTTAAATAGACACAATTTCAATTATATTATTTTAAATTGCTGTTAGAAATTGCTTCTACTGAAGTTCATCTTTATTTCTTTGATTAAAGATTAAACTCAGTCTGGGCTTTTAAAAAACAAATTGTTTTGAAGCAGTGGGATTAAGCCCTCGAAACGCAATTGCCCACAAATTTTCTCAACTATATACAGATATACTTCATTAAATATCTACTTGTTCAGTGACTGCGATTAAGACAGTGCTGAATGAGGGGGGCCTTACAAGGGGTTCTAGTAGTTGTGGCTGTTGTAGCACCCCCCTCCCCGAGTCATGTAATTGCAATTCAGATACCTGGTGACCAGTTTGCAATTATGTCACAACATCCCTAGGTCACATGATCACCATTTATGAACTTAACTGGTGATTTCCACCAATGAAGTCTATGCGGAAGCTGGCAGGTCGCAAATAGTGATCACGTGACACATTACACTACAACTGCACCCGACAGCAGCAATTGGACAGTGGAAATGGCCATCGTAAATTGGTGTGGTCACATGATATCACACTCTATGGATTGTGTGCTTAGTGATGGAGTTCCTGATCCCAATTATCCTCACCAAACAAGGAATACCTGAACCTTAAACGTCATGAAAATAATCCCTTTCCAAAAGTCCGTCGATAGTGGGAAGCATAAAAGCCATCTTATGTATTTTGTTCCAAGCGCATGAATACCCAGTGTTTTAAAACTGGATTTGGAAAAAAAAACAAGGAGAGTATCTTGCATTCAAAGCAGCATCTGAGAACTACATCTGAGAGCTACTATATTAAGATATCAGAATGACCTCGACTCAAAAAGACTACAGGCTGAAACTCGTTCAGCACATTCCGTACCACAACTGTACAAGCATGTGAAGATTTTGCCTCATCCCTTGCTTTGCTTTATCGCAGCAAGAACAGATGTTAGTGAATTGCTAGCAAGCTTACAAAGCCATTCCTGTTTTCTAATTTTTGGCAGTATAAACATATACAGACCCAACACTTCCAGTTCCTATTTCAAAGCTACTATTAGCAGACACACACTGTTCTGTTTTCTTTCTATATTGAACTCCAGGTTTCTACAATCATCATCCTCTCTTAATGACCTCATAATCCCTTGCGGGGTGGAGTCTGGGTAACTGAATGAAGCTGAGTGTTTACTGGCCGGATGCCCTTCCTGTCGCCAATGTGGAGTTTTATTCAGCAGATACATTCTCAGTGTGCCCAGAGAGAAATATTTGCCTCTACCTAGGATCGAACTCACAGCCTCCTGATTGTGAGGCGAGAGCTCCACCTCTAGGCCACCGCACCCCTCGCCAGGTTTCTACAATGGTGATGCCTTTGGGGAGGATTGTACATCATCTTCCATGAACCTCAGCTACCATCCCCATGAACCATTCTATCTGTGGATTGTGGGATTTGTAGGCTGTTGCATTAGGAAGGCACCACGTTTGCAAAGGTGTTATTCAAAGTAGCATTCAATCTGGGAACAGGCAACAGCAACGACATTACTGATGTTCGGTTTTCCAAATTCTCCCTCCTCTGGTCCTACAGGACACATCGCTCCTGGGCCTCCGGAAGTTTAATTTGATGGAATGGGGATCTCCACTGCTCAGATAGGGCTCCAACAGAAGGGAAAGCAAGTAAAACAATAACTAGCAACAGCCACTCCTCCAATTTATGGCTGTTACAGGAAGGGCCTGTGCGGATTATCGTGCTTTGATAAACACAGCACCATCGGGGACCGTCGCACACTCCTCTTGTTCGGTTACAGTTTCAACGGTCCCCGAAGCTGATACAATCACTACACTTTTAGAGGTCGAATTGCTTTTTTCTTTTTCAGCAATGGCAGCACACACGGCCAAGATCTCATCACTTTCAAAATCGTAATCTGGGATTGGCTCCTCCAAAGTTTTTCCCTCAGCCCCCTGTGTTCCTGTCTCCATTTTGGTTGCTTTTTTCTGTTGTTGTAATTTTTTTGCCCAGGAAAGATCTTCGTTCCACAATTCAGTGTTGAGTGGATAGATGTGCAAGGCAATCTGGAAACTTCGAATAGCCTGAAAAAAACAAGCAGGAAAACACAGCCATTAGCATCTGCCAACCCATCAATACTTTCATGCCTTGAAAGAGTTAAGAGACATATTATTTATTTATTTATTATTTACATTTTTATACCGGCCTTCTCCCGAAGGATTCAGGACGGTGTAAAGCCATACTAAAACACATATACCATAAAATTTAAAAACAATTTAAAATATATTAAAAATTTGGCCCTTATATTAAAAACTACAGACACCCAATTAAGGGGTATTAAGGGACTGTATTAAGATCTAATGGGATTATCTGGATTCTACTTATACCATGTTTCCCTGAAAATAAGACCCTATCTTATATTTTTTGCCACCAAAAAAAGCACCAGGTCTTATTTTTGGGGGGGATGTCATCCACTGACTCACCTCACTAGCCTGCATCACCCCAGGCCTCCTTTTCGTTGTCAGAGGCCTTCAGAACTTCTTCTACGGCCAGCAAGGCTTTCCTGAAGTCCTCTGCAGCCAATAACAGAGCTCCAGATCGATCCGGCTGCAGAGACCTTTAGGAAAGCCTTGCCGGCAAGGCAGGTGTCAGGGTGTGCAAGGCCTGGCTGCAACAGTCTGAAGGTAAGTAGTAGGGCAGCTTCCCCCCCCCAATCCCCACCCTAACTTAATTTTTACCCGTGCACTCTGGAGTGGGCGGGGTCTTAATTAGGGCTTATTTTGGGGGGTAGGGCTTATATTGGGCGCATGTGTAAAAATCAAGCTAGGACTTAAATTTCAGGGTAGGCTGTATTTTCAGGGAAACACAGGTAATACAAAACCTGATCTTTTAAAATGTGCGGCCTAGTTTGAAACACATACAACATATTCATTGGTGGCTTTGGTTCGTGGTTCAAGTGTTAGATTTGAACTGGGCGTATTAAAATTCAATTCAATATATCCAAGGCCAACAGTAAATGCTATCTTGAGGTCTGGGGGAAAGGTCAGAAATAAATATAATATATAAGGAATGTGTGTGTGTGTGTGTGTGTAATATACAAAGAAATACTTTTTTTAAAAAAAATACATTTGTTCATTTTGCAAGCTCCAATCTGGGTCGGTCACCGGGACAGGTGATTTAGTCTTTCTTTACTGTATTTTTCGGAGTATAAGATGCACCTTTTTACCCCCCAAAAGAGGATGAAAATCTGGGTGCATCTGATAGTCTGAATGTAGCCCCACCCAATCTCTGAAACCTCCCTTTGAGAGGCTGAAAAGAAAGCCTCTCAAATGGAAGTTAGAGAGGCTGAAAAAAAAGCAAGGCGCAGAGCTCACAACCAACGAACCTGTTGCTGAAGTTCACCTCTGGGAACAGCTGATTGAGGGTATTCCCGGAGGCCGATCTACCCCCAATCAGCTTTTTAAAAATTTTCCCCCCAAAAAACTAAGGTGCGTCTTATACTCCAGTCTGCCTTTTAATCCGAAAAATACAGTATTTTGTTTTTCTTTGAATTACTTCCTACGAAAATGATTATGTTCTAAAGATGTTACTCAACGATAACTAGCAGGTCATCTCTATGACATCTATGCAGGTAGTCTTTAACTTACGACCACAATCGAGCCCAAAATTTCTGTTGCTAAACGAAGCATTTACTAAGTGAATTTTGCCCCATTTTGTGACCTTTCTCGCCACAGCTGTTAAGTGAATCACTGCTTTTATTAAATTAGTAACACGGTTGTTAAGTAAATCTGGCTTCCCCGTTGACTTTGCTTGCCAGGAGGTCACAAAAGGTGATCCCGTAACTCTGGGACACTGCAACCGTCATGAGAAGTATGAATCGGTTCCCAAGCATCTGAGTTTTGATCATATATGATCATGGGGTTGCTGCAATGGTCCTAAGTGTGAAAAATGGTCTTAAGGTGCTTTATTCAGTGCTGTTGTAACTTCAAACAGTCACTAAACAAACTGTCGTAAGTTGAGGACTACCTGTATAGAAATGCCATACATGCACTAATTCTGAAACCTATTATTTCCCCCTTAAAAAGAACCCCTGTAAAATATCGTGCGAGTTTGAGGTGCTAATGTCACACTATGTTTATGAGGAACTACTGATAAGACTGAGGATGAGAAATAATACTCGGCTGTATTCAGTAAAAACTGAGCAAAAAAGCCATTATTATGCTTAATTGTAAAGCTTTCCTTTACAAAACAAGTTCTGTCACCCCCACATACATAACACCTAACCTAACCATTAACCATGGTTTACAGGCCAAAATAAATTTGCTGTACTGTCACAACTTACTAAGACATCAGCCACAAGATACAAACTTCAGTCCCTGAATTCACACAATTTAACATGTGAATCCAACCATCCATACACATTCTTTTCAGTTTCGGAAGACAATTATTTATTTTATTTTATTTTATTTTATTTTATTTTATTTTGATTTATATGCCGCCCTTCTCCGGAGACTCAGGGCGGCTTACAATGCGTTAAGCAATAG
>JANHZT010004563.1:65945-79276 GCA_032468215.1 Stegonotus admiraltiensis | reverse complement strand
GCTAACTTTGTAAACCGCTTAGAGAGGGCTGTAAAGCACTATGAAGCGGTATAGAAGTCTAACTAATAAATAAATAATAAATAAATGATACATCATTTTAAAAAAAATATCTGTGAGTTCACAACATAATGTAAATTTCAATCTTTTTAACATGTTTTTCCATTGATCCATCTGTATATTATACAAAAATTCTCAGCCCACTTTATCATACGTTCTTTATCCTGCTCCTCCTGTTTCAAATTTCAACAAAAGATTGTACATTTTAGCAATGGCATGTTCATCATCAGTACCCAATTGCATTTTGAATTTTGCCTTACTTTGGTCTATACCATAAGTCTTTTATCCATTTTAAATCATTCAGATAACTGTAAATAAAAAAGATCAACCATTCATCTTTTCTGACAAGTTTTTTTTCCCTATAATATGCTCCTTGAGCTGAGGCCTATAAAGGTATTTTTGGGGAAAACGTGGATTTATATTTATTCCATATTTTCAATATGGCATATCTAATAAAATAGTTTTTAAAGTTCATATTAATTTTAATGGTATTGTAGCGTAATATCCATTCCATCCAAACCTCTGCTGCATCTTGTAACACAAATATAAAGTGATGTATGAAGTAGTGTATATAATGGTATACATTTTATATATATATATAAATATAAATACTTATGGTCCTTACCATATAAATTGAAACATATATCAGTTTTTAAAACAGGTATTGTCTGAAAAATAAATCTGATTCTTGGCAAGACATTCATTTTTACTACAGAAATTCTCTCCAACAGTGACAATTTTAATTTCTCCCATCTTAACATGTCTTCCTTAATTTCAGTCCATGTCTTAATATAATTATTTTGTAATAATATACAGTTCATATTTGTCATAGTAATATCCAAGTACTTTTATTTTTTAATCTTAAAGCCAGTTTTTATCAGTTCTATTTGCTCTTCTAATTTTATATTTTTTGTGAACATCTTATCTTCTGATTATTAATCTTAAAACTTGTTATTATACCAAAATCCTTTAATTTTCTCATTTAATGCTTCTACTCCTTCTAGTGGATCTTCTAAAATTAACACCAAATCATCTGCAAATGCCCTTAATGTATATGTTTGCTGGGGCAACCAAAGGTAGGAATCTTCCTGCCGTTCTTGGCACTCACCCGCCTCCCATCCATCCATACATCCCCCTCACCTGCAAACTCCTGTCCCACTCCTGCCCCTCCACTGGGCAACCCCCAGCAGCCCAAAGCCTGTGCCCGGCTGGCTCCCTTTTCCACAGCACTCAGCTGTTTATCGAGGGGGGATGGCATGTGGGGCAGGGGAGAAGCAAGATGTGTGGAGTGAGATGGGGCTCACTCCTCTTGCCATCTCTTCTCCCCCCGTCGCCGGGGGCCAGGGAGACATGAGACATGCATCTTATCTGCCTTGCAGCTCTGGCATATGTCTCACTGTTGTCTTCAGGCAAACACATTGTAGGGTAAAAAAAAAACTTGCAAGGTTTTTTTTACCCTACAATGTATTTGCTTGCAGACAATGGTGAGACAAGCAACGGAGCTGCAAGGCAGGTAAGACGGCTCCACACACCCCAATGGTAGCATAACATCAGTCTGGCTGCTTCCCTTCCCTACCGTCTCTTTGTCGAGGGGGGCGGCAGGTGGAGCGGGGTAGAAGTGAGATGCGTGGAGCATGACAGGGCTCCTCTTGCCATCTTTTCTTCCCCCCTTGCTGGGCATCTTGTGTCTCCCTGGCCTCACACCTTCCCACCTGCCACCCCCAAATTGCATCCAATTTGGGCAGGGGCAGAAAGCCCTGCCATGCCCGGCAAGGGGAGGGAGAAGAGACAGAAAGTGGAGCAAGCCCTGTCTCACTCCACGCATTTCGCTTCTCCTCCACCCCACCTGCCACCCCTCTCAATAAAGAGCTGGGCACTTTGGAAAAGGGAGCCAGGAAGGTGCGGGCTTTGGGCATCTTGGGCTGCTGGGGGTCATACGGTGGAGAGGTGGGAGCAGAACAGGAGTTTGCAAGTGATCGCTTCCCCTTTGCCTTCTCTACCAAAAGCCCTCCTTGGGCACAGCCACTTCTGCAGCAGGAGCCTCGTGCCAGCCTTCCAAAGAGTACTGTAGCAGCAGCTATCCACAATTTTTTAATCCTTATTTTATCCCAACTGTACTGGGCCATGTGGGCCGGGATGAAATAAGGGTTAAAAAGTTGTGGATAGCTGCTGCTACAGTACCGTTTAGAAGGCTGGTGCAAGGTGCGAGTTTTCTGCTGCAGAAGTGGCTGCACCCGAGGAGCACTTCTGGGAGAGAAGGCAAAGGGGAAGCGCTTCGATCACTTGTAAATTCCCGCCCCACTCCCGCCTCTCCACTGGGCGACCCCTGGCAGCCCCAGATGCCCAAAGCCCACACCTGTCCAGCTCCCTTTTCCACAGAAAAAGGGCTCGCTCCTCTTTCTGTCTCTTCTCTGCCCCCCCTGCCAGGCATGGCAGGGCTTTCTGCCCCTGCCCAAATTGGATGCAATTTGGGGGTGGCAGGTGGGGAGGTGTGGGGCTGGGGAGACAGAAGAAGCTCTGCCATGCCCGGCAACGGGGGGAGAAGAGATGGCAAAAGGAGCCTCGTCATGCTCCACATGTCTCGCTTCTCCCCCGCCCCACCTGCCGCCCCCCTTGATAAAAAGCTGGGCACTGTGGAAAGGGGAGCCAGGCGGGCATGGGCTTTGGGTATCTGGGGCTGCTGGGGGTCACCAGGCAGAGGCAGGAGTGGGGCAAGCGATCACTTTCTCTTTGCCTTTTCTCCCAAAAGCACTCCTCGGGCACAGCCACATCTGCAGCAGGAGACTGGTGCCTCACGCTGGCCTTCCGAAGGATACTGTAGCAGCATCTATCCACAATTTTTTAACCCTCATTTCATCCCGAACATACTGGGCCACATGGGTCAGGACGAAATAAGGGTTAAAAAACTGTGGATAGCTGCTGCTACAGTACCCTTCAGAAGGCCAATGCAAGGCACATGGGGCGCATCTCTTGGCCTCCTGCTGCAGAAGTGGCTGCAATTGATGGCAAAAGCATCCGCGCTTGCTGGAGGCACTGGCTGGAGTGGCACCCATGAGGCAGCTGTTTCATGGATGGAATTTCCTGTTGTGACTGTCACCATTAGGTAAGGAGGGTGTGAGGCATATGGGTTGTGTCGCTTGGCCTCTGGCTTCTTTTGCAGCTGCAATTGGCTGCAAAAGCAGCCGCACTTGCTGGAGGCGGTGGCCTGAGCAGCACCCGCAAATCAGCTGTTTTGTGAATGGTGGCCTGAGCGTCTCAGCTGATCTGATTAAGGAGTCGAGAAGCCCAGAGGTGACTGGGGAAGGGAAGGGCTGCCTCCTGTGCTGGTCATGCCCACCCCTTCGCTAGTGCTTATTTTGGGGGAGGGTGTATATTTACGCCCACCCCAAAAATTAGGCTTGGCCTTATTTTTGGGACATGTTGTATTTTCGGGGAAACATGGTAATAGAATGCCATGAAAACAGCAAGTTCATAAAGCCTCTTTTTACCAGCCAATGCCAATTTGCTTATCAAGATGACTACCAAGCAGATACTATTTTCCTTCCTTGCTTTTACTAACTTTAAAAACAGAAAGATAGGCCTATTCAGGCTTCATAGGCATACTATTTAATACAATATTATCATGGAACCCATCACAGTAAGATGTTGATAGAACCAGACCTAAATTTAGAGCCATAAACCTTCTTGGCTTATCTTGAGTCAGTGACTATTCTCAACTTAACCTATTTCACAGACATATGATAAGAATAAAGTGGGAATTGGAGAGTAAGAGGACAAAGAGCTCCTGAGAAAAATGGCAAAGTAAAATAATAAATATACAAGTACTTTAGGAAAACAATGCTATTCTCAGCCCCCAAGACTCCCAACAACTTATCACTGCTAGAACAGCTGGAAACAAATTATGACCTCAAGGGCAATTTGCAGAAATATCTCCTTTTTCCTCCCCCCCCCCAATAATCACAATTCAACTGAAAAAATGTGCTAAATCTTCAAAGTTAAAACAGCCTTTAATTGCAATTATTCAGAAGTGCTTTCATCATGAATTACCTATACTTTTATCCAGTCTTTTACTTAAAATTACATTAAACACAACTGTGTACTGTTTTACATTGACGTACTTATATTTGCCATAAAAAATAATTGTGTCTGATTTACACTCCTACCTAATCTGCTTGTAAGAACATGGTAGCTCAGTGGCTAAGATACTGAACTTGTTGATCGAAAGGTTTGAATCCCTAGTGCCACATAACGGGGTGAGCTCCCGTTACTTCTCCCAGCTTCTGCCAACCTAGCAGTTCAAAAGCACCTAAAAATGCAAGTAGAAAAATAGGGGCCACTTTGGTGGAAAGATAACAGAGTTCCGTGCACCTTTGGCGTTTAGTCATTTCAGCCACATGACCACAGAGACATCTTCGGACAGCACTGGCTCTTTGGCTTTGAAATGGAGATAAGCACTGCCCCCTAGAGTCGAGAACAACTAGCACGTATGTGCAAGGGGAACCTTTACCTTTATTTTAATCTGCTTGTACTCTTACCTAAAACACATATATTGTCAAGAACATTTCATTGGTTCAGATTATTTAATAACCCTTTGTCTTTGTTTTTTTTTATTCCTATGATCACTTTTTTGTATGATTTTGCAATACATATACTTTTTTTCAGGCAGAAAGACTATTACTTTAGTTTTCCAGAAGAGGGTGCTCTTCTCCTTTTGAAGTTATCATAATACCTACAGATTCTCATCATACCAGTCAGATATCTGAACAGCAAAGGGGGAATTTATGCAAAACCAAAATGGAAGAGCAATAAATATTTATACCTGTTTTTTTAGAGTTGAAATACGGGGAAATCTGTTCCATGTGCAAGTATACTTTATGATGATTGAAGACTTCTGCTCAACCCAAAATTAGTTGAATAAGAATACATTCGATACAAAAGTTCCTGTAACATGTAAGTTAGGATAAGATTACAAATTAGCAACAGACTTTTTAAAAAAATGGTAAGGCTCCACAACCTTTGGTGCAAATTTTAACTAGGTACACACTTAATGTTGGATAACAATTTCCACCATTCTCAGCCTTTGATCTTGATGGCTAATGGTTGTGCATGACGATGGGAAAGGTGCTGTACAAGCACACATAATTCTTTATAAAACAAGAAATAATTGTCACAGTACTTCATTAGCGAGAGAGAGTCAGATTTTCTTGAGAGATAATGTTTTAGTCATGTGTTCACTCTCTAGTCCTGTAAACTATAAACTGAGATGTTGAAAGATATATTTTAATTATGAGGCAGCACCTTTGCTCACATAAAGCAGCCTGGTATAATCCATTCCGAAACACATGCCATGATAGTGCAAAAAGACTTTTCCTACAGCCTGCCTACTGATGTTTAAAAAATACCCTTAAAATTCAGGGAGTGAACTACAGTCTACAGCTCTCAATGTGTCTGTCATAGTATGAAGATAGCAATAGCACTTAGACTTATATACTGCTTCATAGTGCTTTACAGCCCTCTCTAAGTGGTTTACAGAGTCAGCATATTGTCCCCCAAAATCTGGGTCCTCATTTTACCAAGCTCAGAAGGATGCAAGTCAACCTTGAGCTGGTCAAGATCAAACTGTTGGCAGTCAACAGAATTAGCTTACACTACTGCATTCTAACCACTGTGCCTCCACAGTGATGAAAGGAAAGGTACTTAGAGAAAGATACAAAAACAATGTGCATAATCCCTTTCTCACTTGCTTATGTTCCTCAGTGAATATATATTTATGGCACATGAACCCAGGCTTTGAAGAATAGGTGAGGCTGAGCTACTGGTATATCTAAGGCACCAGTATTTTCAGCTGGTCTATTTTCAGAGTACATTTTCTAGATGAAAATGACTTTCAGGAAGTATGCACATCTGCCACAATGACATAAGTTGAACTAAGTTCATCAGCGAGGAATGTTTATATAAAGAGACACACACATGTGCACAGAGAGAGAGAGAGAGAGAGAGAGAGAGAGAGAGAGAGAGAGAGAGAGAAACATACACAAACCCTCACACAACTTGTTTTGTACATTAACATCAGTTGGCATCATTCAGGTCCTATGTTGAAAGCTGTGTGTTTAGAATCGCTGTAGATAAAAGTCATAATTAAGTCCCCTGAGGAAAAACCATTTTTAATCAAGGGATAGTGGCAGTTTTCAAAAGGAAGAAGGAAAAAGAGAATTTTCCTTTAGGCAGTCCCTTCTGCTAAAAGTAAATTCTTCCTTTATTGACTTTTTTTTAATCTTTCCTTTCGGGTTACTCAAGGATTTTTTTTTAGTAGTAAATCCTGCATTAGTCCATGAGTTAAAGAAATATAGGTTTAAAAAGCAACTGAAATATTGCTTGGTTGTGTGTGTGCCTGTTTTATTTTACCTGTTTCCAAAAGCATAATTTGCCTCATAATTTGATGCAACAGAATTTGAGAGTATTCAGGATGATAATGTAGCCATTATTTGTGCAGGAAACAAGAGGATTATTTTAAAAGCTGTGCTCTTATTTAAATAGCTTTTATTTTTTTTAATGTAGGCAGCATGTGAAAACCTCACGGCTTAAAATGTCTGTGACAGGGAAAAAAACCCAGGTTTTTTAGGAGGTACCTGTAACTTTCTAACACAATGTTGCTTATAAACAAGAAAAAACACACATACACTGTATATAAAAGGCCATGTTCAAGTCCCTTACCTACCCAATGACACTCAAAACACTTTAGTTCCTATGATAGTTTATGACACTCATAAACTACACATATTGGCTTCCATTTGGGACCTGGAATGTGTTTGTTTACAGGAGCTAACATTATTTGAGGCAAAGGAACACTTGAGGGCCTCATTTGAGTGTGTATATCAGGGGTGTCAAACTCACAGCAATGCTTCACATGTTGGCCCTTCCCCCGCCCAGTTTAGCAAAGGGGGGAAAGTCCCAATACGTCACATGATGATGCTGTGATGACACAAGTTTGACACCCCTGATATATATGCTGAAAGAAGAGGAAAGGAGAAATCCTGACTTTTCTGGTTAGAAATTCTAAAAATTGAATTAGGCCATTGATCCACCCATTCCCTAGATCTCAGCAATATAGTCATTAATATTACCAGCAACACCTCTATTGATTGGAGTCCTTCTTACTTTATTTAAGAATATTTAAAATATAAGAAGTTGACATGATGCAAACTAAAACACCAACCTCTGTGTCAGGCTCAGCATTATTTTTGGTTTGTCACTAGTTTTAATAGACATGAGAGAAAGGGAAGGAGGGAGGGGGGGAGAGAGAGAGAGAGAGAGAGAAAGAGAAAGAGAAAGAGCGCATGTCATGAAGTCTGCTCACCTGCCCAGTAAAAAAGACAAAGATGAGTTAAAATGACAGAGACCATTCTAGGGATCTAGTATGAAGGGCAGGAAGCAAACCTACCACTTTTCCTTTTGGTAAATAAATTATTTTGTTATTGAAATTGTTTTATGCAATTGTCACATCATGTTCATAACATTACAAATGGACTGATCTGCTGCTGCTGCTGCTGCTAATTATGATGATTAGAATTTGTAAAATGGATACCAGCTCAAGGCAATATATCATATTAAAAATACAGAATCAATGGTTAATTAATTAACTAAATATATCAATGAATGAATTTTGTTTTCCATAATTGTAGCAAACTGCACTAGCACTGTGAAAATAATGTTGAAAAACAAAAGTCTCTTTTGCAGGATTTTTAAGAAATTACAAGGCAGATTTCAGCACAGCATTAGGCAAGGGATAGAAGTGTTTGTGGGGGATTGAGAGGCCTAGTTCCCTGTTGAATACAAGAATTTTTATGTGTTGAAGATCTGGTGCACAATGAACCGGAATCCTGTGAAGGGTCCTTAATTCTATAATAACCTGCCACCAAGTCAGTTGCTGTCATCATTCTAAAATACACATAATCTTAATGTATAATCTGTAATCACATACTACAATTTTTATGTGAAGGCATTCAGATCTCTTGGGTTTCAATTTGTTTTCAGTTGAATGGTATATGTAGATATAATTCCTGGAGCAATATACAGTTACATGTTGTCTACCATGAAAGAAGAAAAAAATTCTGATTTCATTAACTAATGAAGATTGCACATACCATCGTACCACTTTATGGTTTTGCCCTTATTTGAATAATTGTTTGAGTTCATTCATTCATTATATTGGATTATATGTTTTGTACAGCTTCAGCTTAGTATGTTGCATGAATCAAGATAATAATCAAGATAATAATAGTTTATGTTCAAAGAAACCATAGCCTATAGCAATATCTCTCAGGTCATATTAGCTGAGATGGAATTCTGTAAATCAGAAGAGGACAATTAACATTGCCTGAAGGATTTTTGACTTGCTGCGTGTTGAGAAATTTATTTCAAGAATGGGTAGGACCATGGCCCGTTTGTGGGGTTAAGTGACAAACTTGTACTTTAAATAAGCTTGTTGCTCAATAATCCCTAAAGCATCAAAAAATGCACTGTAGGCCCAAAATGTTGCCCCCACCCATTCTGACTGGGATTTAGCAGCAGCAGGTGAATATTTGCTGATGAAGCCATGCAATCATGAGATTGTGCTTTTTGCCCCTTTTTTAAAGAAATGAAAAAGTGAAACAGTGGAAGGGGAATCCGTGAAGCAAAAAGAAAGCTGTTTTCTCTGAATTATTTCTTTGGGTTTAGGAGAATAAATATTGCTTCTGAGTACTGAAAAATTAAGCATATTGTTACATCTGCAGTGTGACTCAGATGAAATCAATTCTGGTGGGATTATTGCTGAGGACTTTCATAGCAGCAGAAATAAGGGTGCCTTGGGATACATTTGAGTGTAGAGGGCAACAGAAGAAGGTGTTTCTAGTTATCACAGCAGGCTGGTTATGCCTGCAACCGACTCACATTCCCTCAAGGACCTGGCCCTAAAGTAGCTGATTTCTCCTCTTGTATATTGAGGACCTGAGGTATTGTTCCTCTGTTTAATACACTCATAACCTCCACTACTGAAAATAAAATATTCTACTTCTAAACCATTGCAGCCATAGAAAAAAAGCAAAGGTATTGCCTTAACGTTTCTCATCACTAGCCCAAGAGATTTTGATATTAGATATCTTTGAATAATGTCACCTTATCTCTGACCAGAGAGTGTACTGGAAAATAAATCCGAAGAAGTATGTCAACAAAAGAAGTTTCAGATTACACAGCATCCCCCTGCTATCACCTTTGCTACTAGAAAATAGAAAGAAGCATAACCTCTGCATCAGATATTGTCCAAGCTTGTACAAACTTCTTTTTGCTGGAAATTTTCTAGAATTTTGGCACATTTATACAAACCCATATGAACAAATGTCAATAACAATAAAGAAAACTATTTGAAAAGATCCTAAAAAATTGTTAACATGTAAAGATGGATAGCGGTCCTAAGGGGAGGGGGGTAGCTTCAACCTTGAACAGGTTAATAAGAACTAAGCTTCCCTCATCCCCAGAATTGGCAGCCTGCTTCTCCATCTTGTGTTAATTATTTTATTCTGTTTATATACCAATATACCATTATATTAGGTATATTTATATTTGATGATTTAATGTTTTTCATGTTGTCAGCCACTCAGAGTTGCTTTGAAATGAGATGAGAGGCAAATAAATTTCATAATAAATAAATTTCGTAATACATACATACATACGTACATACAAAAATAGAACGTTTGTTTTTTATGTATTCCATTGTAAATAATACTTAATGTTTTTTTCTAAAACAACTTCTATATCACTGTATTAAAAACACAGTGGTAAAGAATTTCAAATTAATGAACAATTACTCTTATATCACATGCTAATAATATAATTACTAAGCTTTTGCACCTCTTACTGCAACCATGTATGGAATCAGGTGCTAGAAATACAAGCTGAATTCAGAAGAAACAAGGCCACCTGAAACGATATTGTATATCTCCAAGGTTAATGGAAAAGGCAAGGGATATCTATTTTGGCTTTTATTGATTACATAAAAGTTTTTACCTGTATAGATCACAAGAACTCTACTGTAATTCAATACTAAATGAAGTAAAATCAGATGACTTACTAGCAGGCTAAATGTTAAATATTTTGGAGACATAATGTGAAGTCTAGAATCACTGTCACAGAGTTTTTTCCAAGATTCTGTTGCTTACAAAATCAAATCTGTCAATTGAAAAAGATGTAAGAGAAGACACAGTTTAGTTTAGTTCAGTTTAGTTTTATTAGATTTATATACCGCCCTTCTCCGACTGGACTCAAGGCGGTGAACAGCCAAAAATAAATACATACAATATAAAAATTAAAACCATAATTAAAAATATTAGATGAGTTGGCCAAATTTAAAACCCCACAGAACAAAATTTAAAACCCCAATTAAAAACTTCCAGAGAATCATGCCAAGTCAGCTAAGCGGAACAGATGTGTTTTCAGGGCCTGACGGAAGGTCCAGAGACACAGAAGTAAGATACTATCCTGATAACAGAAGGATGAGTTTTCAAGAACCCCAGAAAGCAAATCCTAGCAAAACAAAATCTATCAGAACACAGAAATCAGAAGCAACTGATCAACAATTAGAAAATGTATTCCCCAATAAGAACACAGTAATAGAGTTTCTGCTCTAACAAAGTCACTAATTTAAAATTTACTCACCATAACTGGGCAACAAAGCTCCATGTAAACACAAGGAACTAAAGTTTACTTTAGCTCTTTGTTGTTACTTAATGATTTTATAGACTTTGCAATCCAGATCTAGTAGTTCTGCTGGGAGATTACTATAAGGCAAAGCATCCTTTAACCATGTGTGTGAAACTATATCTGTGCAGTACTTCAGATTTGAGGCATAAAAGACTCCATGCTTCCTCCCGGACCCCACATTAACAACAGCTACAGAGAGCAGCTGTATGATCCTGGGAAAAGATTCAGCTGCTTAACAGGACTGCATGTTAAGTTCTACATTATGGTTCCCATGTACAGTACTTATAAACACCTTTGTGGAATCAAACCAAATTCCTGCACAATCCAGTAAAGACTTTCCATACAATTTATGATCAGAGAATGGAAATGTGCCCTAAAAATAAAGGGGAAACAGAGACTGGAGCTGCTGTGCTCACCCCATTCTCACATTCAGATCCACAAAGTATGCACAAACTACAATGTGCATAAATTTCTGTCCCATACCAAAAAGGAGAAAATCACTGAGAATAATGTAATATTCAAGACAGATGTGTATGGAAGAGTAAGATATAATCAAGCCATACTAAAATCCTGTACTGGCATTTGAAAGTAGCTAAATTGAGGTGGTGCATCTTTTGGTTTGCCTCTGAATTCCATGTGTCAAACTGTTTACTAGAATTTTACATATTTAGTGCAAAGTTTTGAAACCATGTTCATCTTCATTCCAACAGACACATACAAATATCTGTAAGAAAGTGTGTACAGGTAGTTCTCGACTTACAACCACAGTTGAGCCCAAAATTTCTGTTGGTAAATGAGATAATTGTTAAGCCCCATTGTACAACCTTTCTTGCCACAGTGGTTAAGTGAATCACTGCAATTGGTAAATTAGTAACACGTTGTTAAGTGAATCTGGCTTCACCATTGATTCTGCTTGTCAAAAAGTTGCATGACCTTGGGACACAGCAACGGTCACAAGTGTGAACCATTTGCCAAGCATCTGAATTTTGATCACATGATTGTGGTGATGCTACAAAGGTAAAAGGTATGAAAAATGGTTGTAAGTCACTTTTTTTCAGTGCCATTGTAACTTTGAATTGTCACTAAACGAACTGTTGTAAGTCAGGGACTACCTGTATTAATTTTTACTCCAATAGATAAATTCCTTGGAAGGCCAGATAGCTCTTACAAGAACCTTCTCCTTCAGGATCTAAAACCATTGTTTCTGTTTGTGGTGGCTAATTTTTATGTTGCTGTGATGAAAGCAAGATATAATTGGTCAGTTTTTACCATTGTTTTAAAATGCAACTTGGTTTGATACATTTTAACTATTAACTATAGTGGATATATGTTTTTTTATTTTTTTCATGTTTTAGATTTATCACCTTGGTAAATATAGGAACAGGGGAAAGAGTTTTATATTCTGTGATTTATTGTGATTAGATAGATGATAGATAGATAGATAGATAGATAGATAGATAGATAGATAGATAGATAGATGATAGATAGATAGATAGATAGATATGTTTTTTGCTCTTTTTAAAAATTAAATTGGACATTGATCAAATAAATATTATTGATTGATTGTATCAACTTTTACAACTGGGCCAGAATTATATAGCTTCCAGCTCATGTGTATTTTGAAGTCTTCATTTTCATTCAGATCCCTGGTCAGTAGTGAAATCATTTTTTTTTTACTACCAGTTTTGTGGGCGTGGTTTGGTGGGCGTGGTGTGGCTTGGTGGGAGTGGCTTGGTGGGAGTTGCAGGGGAAGGATACTGCAAAATCTCCATTCCCACCCCACTCCAGGGGCAGAATACTGCAAAATCCGCATTCCCTCCCCACTCCTGGGGGAAGGATATTGCAAAATCTCCATTCCCAACCCACTCCTGGGGGAAGGATATTGCAAAATCTCCATTCCCACCCCACACTGGGGCTAGCCAGAGGTCGTATTTGCCGGTTCTCTGAACTACTCAAAATTTCCACTACTGGTTCTCCAGAATCTGTGAGAACCTGCTGGATTTCACCCCTCTCCCTGGTGTATAATTCTTGAGAGTTTGATTACATTTTACCTTCATTTCGCTTACTTAAAATACAAGTACATAACCTTTAAAACGACTGCTCCCACCCGCCCCAAGAATAGCATTTAAATAAAAATGAAAAAAATCTGTATAACATCTCCACTTGGTCAAAATAGAAAAAGCAAGTCAATACCTATTTAATAGTTTTTTTAAAAGTTAATGGTTTGACATACTTGGCAAACTCACTTGTTAAAAGAAGTAGATCTAGAAAATCCTTATGTCCAGTCCTTACCCTCTTAATGCTTGTTAAAGCTTTATAAGTCATTTGTCTCTTATTACTTGAGCAACTGATTGACTCAAGGAGCCTGAGTTGTGTAGGAGAGTAATGCTTCTGCTAAAAGGCAGTATTTAACTTCCAGCTGCCTGCAATTACTGTGAGTTCAATCCTCACCAGGCTCACGGTTGACTCAGCCTTCCATCCTTTCTAAGGTGGGTAAAATGAGGACCCGGTTTGTGGGGGCAATAAGCTGACTTTGT